>ML119698.1:0-122850 GCA_003788565.2 Ascobolus immersus RN42
GAGCTGGAACAGCCTGAGGAGGAGGACAGACCCTGATTCTCTTCCTTATATCTACACTTTCACGTTTCTTTCTTTTCCTTTGTTTACGCAGCCTTGGCCTGCAGAGATCCCACTTGACTAGTATCTGGGAGATTGAAATAGGTAGAACTACTTTCATTATGTTTTTGGCGAGGGAAGGAGGAGTTCCCTCACAGGCTTTGGTGCACAGCACCATAGCCTGCTCATGACGAATTTCCTTTAGTATATGTCTCTTTCCTATTTTCCTTTGTTCCTCCGTCATTTCCTCACTTCAGATAGCTAGCTAGCTCAGATGAATATAAATTACTACTACTACCCTCCGTAAACGGCGCTGGTTTATCGAGGTGGCGTATTCTCTCTAACACACCTTTCCAGCAGCACCAGCCCCGCCAGCTTCCAGTACAATTCTCATCTATTCCAACTCTCTAACCTGCTCACTATGGTCAACCAGCCAGAGGAAGGGCCAGAAGAGGCACTCCGACGCGACGACCTCCGCTTTAGAGCTTGCTCCGGGATATTGAAAGCCTTTCCCGGCAACGATCTTCCGCTCTTCCGAAGACAAACACGCATCATCCAAAACACAGCTGTTAAGCTAAAGGTTTCCAAGTGTCATATGGTAGCGTTCCTACTTACCCGTTCCGTGGAGGTTGTGGCAGTGATGCCACTCGTGCAGGAAGGTGGTTCCGTCTCGTTGGCCGTAATGTCTAACGGACATACCGCTACTATTGAAGAGGACCCCTTCCTCGTTTGCCGAAACGCAAGAAAGACAGACCCGGCGACGGCAAAGGGTGACATTATAAGGTTCGTCGATTGTGCTGCTTCTCTTGCTCCAATTGCTAACAAGGATACCGAACTACAGCTTCCTTGCGACTGCCACTACCGAGATGCCGATACCATCTGAAGTTACTTTGCACTCGTATCTTGCGGAGAACTGGTTAGCAATGACACCCACCTGCTCGAACGTTGCTAACTTTGGTTTAGGATGAAAATCTATTGGGAGGCACATCTCGGTATCTTTCAATGTCTTGCTCGCAAAGCACAGCGGCAGCGAGACTCTGTTTCTGCACATGCGCATTTCGTTCATTATTGTCTTCTTTCAGCGGTTCCCAAGAACAAGAGGAGGCTGTCCATCAAAAAGAGCACAGGCGTATTTCATTATTTTGATCTCATAAAAGTTGTGGGCGAGTTGCCGGTTGCTTCGAGAAGGCCCCTCTTGCGCTTACCCACGCCTTATGCTGGTTCTGGGGATACTCTTCGTTGCTATTTCTCTAGAAATGAGCTACAGGCGATCCAGGACGTGCGCTCATTTGCCAGAGAGGCTATACCCGAATCCGAGAAGGAAGCCTTTGACAACTTGCCAATCTTCGGCCCGGCCATCGACCTCTCAGAGCAGCTGAACGATGAGACGATCCAACAAATGCTTCAAGCATTCGTTCGTCTCTTAATCGCTGTCTTATCACAAACCGGATCCGTGTACGATGACATTCCCTCGACTCCATCGCCGTCGGACCTCCTCACTACTGGGAATCGGCTATCTCAAGCTTCTGCATTTTTCTACGTCCTTCAACATGCGCAGTCAAAGTTGCTTGGTTGGGTTTTGAATGACTGGTTGGCACCACAGCTCGAGGAGCGGTATGAAGATATGATGCGTGAAGAAGCTCTCCAGAGTGAAGCAGACGAAACGGAAGTTGAAGATAATGAGCTCGGTGATGAGGAAGCGGATGAGCTCGAGCCGGTGGTCTCGGAATCGATAAGTACCAGGCTTGTCAAGTACCTCCGCCTCTGCTTTGCAACGTACAGATACGCTAGGGAGATCTCTGTTATAGACCCGAAGCTATTCGCCGAGTTCAGCATTGTCGCCACGACCTACACCGACAAGTCCACCGAAGATTGGAGAGATACGGTGAAGGCTGCCTATGAGGAGTTTGGCGGTGAACACTGGAGAAAGAAGTCTGATGCAGTCATTGCTCAAGTCGAGACTTTGGCGACAAGTGGTGAGCAGTTGGACAAGGCATGGCTTCGTTTTACGAGACAAAGACCACAAGTCAATGATGGCGTTTCCCATTGCGAGGCCACCCTTGCCTCCTTGTATCTTGCTGCAAAATTGGGTGAACCAGTAAGTTGTTCCTCTTCCCGTATATTTTCTTAGTTCCTGCTTCTGACCAACTAAAAGATCCTTGATGAGTCTTTTCGGAATGCCTTGCCTTACGTCGGCCCTTCCAAGCCCTGTTGTCCGTTGTGCTGCATCATCATCGAGGAGGTTAACGTCGAGCTTATTCTTCACGGGCATCACGACACGATTGAAATACTTTTCAATCATGCCACGCCTTGTACCACTGCCCTCCCCCCTGGACTGCCCGCATCTGTCAGAGCCAGAATCATCAACCGCCTCCTTGGACTTGTTCACAAATCACTGGAGGACTTCACGAAGAAGAAAAGATTGGGGTCCCACTCTACCGAACAGAGCGAGCCGTTAAGCAATTCTAGATTGCTGGAGGAGCTCAATCTACTCGGAATCGGTCATCAGTTGGAAGATTCAGAACCTGTTCTTGAAGAGTAACGGTTCTGTGCTCCAAATGTCCTTGCGGCCTCGAGATCTTTGTTCTCTTATCTGCTTCTTGTCCCTTACTTTCTTTCTTTTGTTTCTTTGATGGTTCTTGCGCATCTGAAGGTTGTTGTGCTTAGTCAAGGCGCAGTTTTACGGCTTGTCGATACACTGCTGCATTTTCTTACATTTTTCTGTGGATGATGGAATTCCCGGTGTGACATTTTCCCTGGCTTCTATTAAATACCCTCCTACTTCATTGTCTTTTGGTTTTTCTACCTTTCTTTCGCTCCTGCTTAGTGGTGTCATCCTTCATGCTGACTTGGGTTGATTCTTTTGCGGGCGTAGTCCTTGTTGCTTTGTTTGCGTTGATTCCCTGTTGCACCTCTTTTTTTCTTCTTCTAAAGTCTGCTTCTGCCTTATCCTCATTTCGATATGGTTTCAATACTTCGATTTTAGACGGAGTGGTATAGTTGAAGACTGAGGATGCGGGATAATGTTTATCGGGCGTTTATGGCGTTTATGGAGCATCGCTGGAGGTGCTAAAGTATGGTGTATACCTTTTTTGTTTCTCTTCTTGTATCGGTGGTATCATGAGGGCACAAGGTGGTACAGAGTAGTTGTATTGCTACTTGCTTACCAAGTTACAGGGGCGTTTTTGCATTGTCAAGGCGTTACAGGTTGCTGTTATTTTGTTAAGGGTGTCAAAAGGTGCTTTTCGGACGGCTTCGGGTGTTTACGGAGTTGATGGTTGGCTGGTTTATGGCTGAGAATTCTTTGTCTGAGATTATGGGCGGAGTGTGGAGGATAATGGTTCAGAGTGCTTTGTTGGATTTTTCTGATCTCGGGTAACTTTGGGGTAAGATAAGAAATAACAGAGCTCGTTGGATAGATGAATCATCTTATGTCTCCTTTACGTCTCTAAATAAGTCAGGATCGATTGCCATTTGACTTTGGCTATGCTGCGTCAGTAAATATCAAATACTTATGGAAGGTTTAACCATATTCTCTAATACTTAATGGAAGCATGGCCATGTGCTGGACCAGTTATTCGGGACACCATACCGAAGTCTTCACATGATGATGACAAGATAATGCATGATTCCGATGAAGCTGAGCTCATTTGGATTTGGGGCGAACCCGAAATCAGCAATGGTGTTTTGCCGAACAAAGCATGAATAGGAGCATGGTGTAAACTCTGTCCCATTAATAAGAAGGCACCGACGACATGTGGTATTAAGTATATAAGGTATATAGCAAGTAAACGAAACTAAGTAGAGATCTCCCGCTCATAAACTAGTTCTCCTCCTCCTCCTCAATAGCGAGATAGGAGAATCCAAGACTATAGTTCACCGTTTTACCCCAAGTATCCGCATTCCAGCACATTCCCAGGTGATTCACATTTGAAACACAACACCTGACATTCTGCTCGTACGGACCCAGTCCCAAATGATTCAGACCAATCATCACATTCGGCGGTTTAGAGAAGGTACCGGCGGGGAACGTCACATAGCCCATGTTGACGTGCTGTGGCTCGGCCCATGATCGAAGGTCCATGGTGTTCACCCTGCCGGAATGTACGCCCTTGATGGTCGAATCGTAGGCCACCCAGGTAGCCTTGAAGCTATGAAGGAGAGTGTCGAGCAAGGTGCCACCAGTGAGGTTGAATCCAGTTGTCGTAATATTTGATGCTTCGATGCGGAAACGTATGGTTTTCGTGCGATCTATATCGATGCCACTGAGGAAAACAACGACTTTGGGGACTTCCGGGAAGGGTGTGGCGAAGCTGATCATCTTATTGAGTTCGAAAGGAACGGGGTAGTCCAGTTGTGACTCCAGAGGCCATTGACCGGACTGCCAACCTGAGTGTCTACTGGGTATCTCGATCCAGTCTACAGAGATGTTTTCAAGCTTGCTGTTGCGCGACGAATGCAAAGATAGCTCAAAGGAAGTGCTCGTCTCGTTATCCGTTATCGCACGCAACATGAGATCCTGAGTAGTAGGATTTGCAAATCCAGAGAGCGCAACTGCAATCGTTGGTCTGTCGAAGAGATCCTGCGTGACGGTTGGCATCTCGAAGCGAGTGATGGGACCAACATGTCCAGTGTGCTTTGTGCTTCCCAAACAAGGACGAGCTCTGGAGTTTTCATTTCGGAAGGAGCGGATCAAGTTGCGGGCGACTTCGAATCTATCGCTCGCAGATAGTTCTCCGAGCAAGTTGTTGATTTGATCGAGACACCGGGTGGCTGGGGTCGAATCTTCGTTCAATGGCCAGTGGCTGTCGCTGTGGTCGAAATCTCCGAAGTCGGATACGTTTGCGTCCGTGATCGTACTGGGTGTGCGTATTCCGGTTGGTGTTGACTGGCCCGAATGAGTAGGCGATTCTGCCTTTACACCCGTCAGCCGCAACTCATGAGCAAACATTCCGGGGTTCAGAAGGCGATCATACCTGCGGCATTGTAACCGTTGTTGGGAGCGACCACTGCAGCCCGATTGACTTGTATGCCTTTGTTGATGAAGAGGTGTTCCCAAAGCTGCGTGAATCGATAGAGGGAGTGTTGACAGAGTCGGGCTCGTTATCGAAGTTCGTGTTTATTGAGAAAGGTCGACTCAGAAGCTGCGTGGGGTGAAGGTGGGATGGAAGGTGGGAAGGAAGGCAGGAAGCCGGAAGGGAGGTGTTGGCAAGGCTGAAGGCGGAAAGAGATTACGTAGCAACTGGCGACCCACATAGAGCATGAGAACTTCATCTCATGAATGGATATGGTTGGGGAAGCTTGTAACCGACGCAAAAACACGTGATTTTTCGGACGGGATCAGGCCTTTTCTGTTGGATATTTTTTTAAATGCCTTCCAATGGCATGTAGAGGATAGCCAGCGCTTCCTTGATATGGAAGCCGTTTAAAGATTGATGTTGTGGTTGTGTCCTCATCCTCTTCTTAAGTTTGGTCAGTTTGTATGGGGAACGCCCTCGAAAGTCCATTTCACGTGCTCGCACTAAAATCCAGTTTGGTACTAGTTCCAACCACCATTCCTAATTAGGTAATAATACTCTAATACTTCGTTTTGTCAACAACGGCCCGATGTCCCTTATAAACCCGCTCAGTAAACTCCTGTGAGCCATATCGCAATGTAGGATCCCTATATGCATCTAGAATATGCATACAATGCATATAATAGCGGTGTATAGATGCAGTTGATACTGAATCTAATGCATGTGGTATGGTTTCCCTTAAGCCCCGTAAATCATACTTACAGTTATTCCTTGCGTAATGCTTAACTGAACACCAATAGCGTTCAATAAAGTTTAACTCGCAATGGAATTTGGGATAAAAACTAGAAAAATGCCCCCGGGCTTTGATCTCCTCCTCCAAACGTCCAGTTTGCGCCAAAAAATCATTCTGGATTGACAGCAACATCCGCATACAACAGCCACCCTCAAGTGTAGGATCACAAGTACCTGACTTGCATTCCAATTTAAAGGCAAACCCGTCAACCCGTCTTGTACGGAAAAGATCCCGCTCTTTTAGCACTTGTTCAATGCCTTTTTGCTTTCCTCTATGCCGATAATTTGGATCCTCGGGGTCAAGATCAGGTGAAAAAACCATAGGCTGAATCCGATAGTTTTTCTCCTTTATATGCCCATCACGCATAAATGGTTGTTTCCCACCAGGACCCCGATTCATTTTGCTGGCAATCAAGGCATTATCTGCCATGACACGATGGTTTGAGGCGTTGTCAAAGGCAAATAAAGCCCGGAAGTTTGGAGGAAAGGCATACCGGAAAATGAGTATAGCAATTCGAACAATATGGTCCAACATCTTCTCGCCAGTCCAATACCCATTGGTACCATACTCATATAATACCATGGCGTCGCGAATTGGCATCCCGTCATCATCTTTTGGAAAAAATGGATCCGAAAGCAATGTGGCATTTGTGACTGTATCGGGAACTCGAAGGCGTCCTCCAGGATAAAGAAGGCCGGAAATCATTATCCCTTTGCCTTGGCCCTTTTTGCGTAGCGGCATCTGTCCATCCTTACACCATACAGCTCTTCTCCCGTCATTTGAGTGAAGTGTTGTTTCGTCGTGCGTGATGAAAACAATAGGATCCTCCTGTGGCCCAAGATTTGGCGGCAGTTCCCAACTACCATCCTCCTTGAAGATCACGAAGCGGTGCCGAAATTTGTCAAACTTGGGAATGAATATCGTATTACGATAGTTGACAACATCGGCCCGTTCATGCCCGTCTACATACACATGTTTGGTAACACGTTTGTATTGTAGCCCAATCTTATGCCGAAGCCAGGTCCTCGCTGTACGATTCTTAATCGATAGTGGATGGCTTACATTCGGGTTTCCGGACTCATAAATGAGATCACGAATCAGATCGGCAGCCCGTTCAGATCCCAAATACTCGCCAACGGCTTGAGCAACACCAGCTGAGCTAACAGCCTCGCCAGCGTGCTGGATATACTCTCGAACGGCAAGTTCACAACCTTCATCATTCAACCAGGAGCGGACCTTTGCCATGCATCCTCTCCTTCCCTCTGGTATCTCCCGGAAACGGCGCCATTGGAGCTCCCAAGTGATGATCTTTCGTGCAAAGTATGCTCCTTTTCCAAACCCGTAAACAGCAACCTTCTCTGCAATAGATTGTCGAGGTTCCAAGCGGGAGTCGGGAGTGGAGTCATGCTTAAGTTGTACCGTTTGTTGGGCACGAAGAAATGCCAAAACTGCACTATGACGAGTGAGATTCTGGCCTTGAAGTCCGACACTTTTCTTTTGAATCTTCTTTTGAAGGTCGGTAATGGTCTCTCGAAGCTCATTCAGATCAGGGCGAGGCAAAAAGTCGGAGTTTGGGAGTGATTGACGGGCGGTACCAGTTGCGCGAGGTATTGATGGAGGGACGGGCACATGTGCAAAGAGATCAGCAACACTGACAGGCTTCGTCTTGCTCTCCTCCATATCCTTCTTCTTGATTTTGTTCCAGTATATTGTCTTCTTGCTGACCTTACAGCCTCGCTGGTACTTGAAATGGACCTTCGAATAATCCACAGTACGAGCGCTCTTGAGAAGCTCTTGAAGGGCATCTCGTAGGTTCTCCTCCTGGAGTGGCGTATCCAGCTCCTCTTCTACATCCGTAACCTCTTCATCCTCATCCAGCTCAGATTCTGTGTCGGGTTCCTCCGGGGTAGGGTTGTCCGGGTCCCAATAAGCTCCCTCCAAACGGTCTTGTTCCTCCTCCAACTCCATTCTCCTATCCTCCTCCTCGGCCTGCCTTTCCAACTTGATCATCTTCTTGTTCCGTGCCATATTCTCTCGGTTGCGCTTTAGATGCCGAGACTGCTTTCCTTTTCCGACCATGATGGGCTGAGTGTTTGTGCCGTTCGAATGCGGGCAAGTGTGCTGGAGTAGAGGCTGGCGAGTTGAGTTGTTCTTCTGGTGGTTGGATCTTCAAATCTGGGGACCTTAGGGCGCAAACTAGCTTGCTATTAATGATTAGCAGCTGAATTGATGTCAAGCTGGTGTGTTATGGGGCCTATACCTTTCTTTTGGTGGATGCTTCAGTCGGTGTTGGGGGTTCAACGAGGTTTCGTCACTCGCAACGGAAACTCTCCGAAAATCTCAAGATTTCGCTAAACAGCATGCTGCTTTATTACTACATACAAAAACAGCCGCTGCTTTATACCAGCCGAATGTCCACTCACGGCGGATACAAGCTTCCCCAACCATACTTGTAGTGCCTGACGGATACTTTGTATTTCAATGATAGCTAAAGCACACCTCACGATTAGAGCTGTGGCGGAACAATGGTAAAGGGAATGCTGTGCTACTCTCGTAGCCAAAAAAGGGACGTAGTCGTTGAGTATTCCCATCCACTACATACTTTAATGCTTTGTAGTGTGCTACAAATATCTACTGAAAGAACAGAGCTACGTAAGTGGGTATGTAGTAAAAGAAACTGACTAAGTAACACGGGAAATATTTAGAAACCTATCAAGCATATCCTCCCCCTTAACCGTACCCTAACATGACCTAGAAGCTCTCTAACCATCATCCGTCTATTCATCATTCTGCTCAATGGCCAAATAAGACAATCCAACACCATAATTAACCGTTCCACCCGAGCTATCCGCATTCCAGCACATTCCCAAGTTGTTGACATTAGAGACAAAGCTTTGGATTGCCAGCTCATTGTCGCCATTACCGAAATCGAGGAAGTTGAGGCCGATCATGACCTTTGGTGGCTTCTTGAATTTGCCAATGGGGAAAGACTCGTAGCCCATGTTGATATGTTGTGGATTTTCAAAGGTTCTGTATGTATTGGTGTTGACACGGCCAGAATGAACCCCGGATAGGTTATTTGCGTAGGCTACCCAGGTAATTTTGCAATTGTAGAAAGTTGAATCATCCCAGGTACCTCCTTTCAAAATGAACCCTGTTTCGGTGACACTCTCGGCCCATATTTGAAAGCGTAAGTTGGACTTCCGGCCGAGGTAGAGGCCACTCAAGAAGACAGCGACTGTCGGGATGCCGATAAACGATGTTGGAAAAACGATGGACTCCTCGATGGAAGAATGTTCATTAGCTCTTGCTTTCGTACCTAACGTCCACTGTCCATGTTGCCAGGCGGCAGGTTCGGCTTTCGGAAGCTCGATCCATTCGATGGAGAGATCTTTCGCCTTAGAAGCATGCCATGATTGCAAAGACATTTCAAACGCCATGTCGTTGTAATTACTGGGTGTAACGAACAGAAATGCCGAAGCTAGAGTAGCAGGCATGGAAAATCCACTGATCGCGGCCGCAATACCAGGCTTCCCTAGAAGATGTTTCGTTGCATAAGGAACCTCGATGCGGGCGGTGTTAATGACCAGCTCGGGATGCGTCGTCCTACCAACATACGGCTGGCGCCTGAGCGACTCTTCCTTGAGAAGGTGTGAAATAAACTGTGTTCTGGCTGAGATGGACAGTTTGCTGAGCTCCGAGTTAGTGATGCTAGCCCATTTCATGACCTGGCGCAAGTGTATATCGGCCTCGTTCCGGTCATCTCCCGACCAGTCCTTGCCGTCTGGATTCGAACGCTCGTCATCATGAATGTCGTTGTCGCCGTAGTCTGGTATCTCTGAATCGACTGTCGTGCTCGGCGTTAAGGCTCCCGTTGGCGTTGTCTCTCCAGACCCAGTGTCCGAAGCAGCCGTCTCTCTCATCTACACCACTGATTAGCATACTTTGACAAGGTAGGACGTCGCATATACATCAGGTCTCTTCTCGACGTTCTCCCCATTTCCACCAGCACTTCCGTGATTGCCGCCTGGAACGTCTGTTTCGTCGGTCGTCCTTGATGTCGTAGTTCCTGATGGACTCGTTGTCCCGGACGACGAGACTGATTCCACCCTCGCTCTCATCTAAACCACTTATCAGCAAACCAAACATCAAACGACGCTTGTCATACCTCCGCTCTCTTCACAGAGTCCATGCGAGCCAACGTGATGCAGCCGCTCCTCCCAAACGATTCGATACAAGGTTCGAAGCAAACGCAAGCTTTCCAGCGACCCGGAGTGCTCATAAGAACCAATTTGCGATCGAAATCCGGAGGAAGTTGGTGAGAGGATTTGGGCTAAAGCGAGTGTCCTTCGGCGTTTGTTGCTTTGCTGAGAACGATGGTGTGGAGGTGGGCGGAATGTGGTGAATGGATCGAAGGCGTCAAGAAGCTGAGGTGGCGCCTTGGCAGCTGGCGGCTCACAATATGCACGGACCATCTACTGTTGAGCCTCAATGAAGCTTCACCAGCCTCGCCAGTTCGTTGATACGCACTTCACCTCGCCCATCTACGAACCTCCATGAGAGCATCGCGAAGGCAAATCAGTACCATGAGCTGCGACGCAGTAATACACCAAGTATCAGCGCAAAAACGTTACCCAATACAGGAACTAGTGAACATGGTCCTGCTCGGCATCGAGACTGCAGCGGAAGTCGTGAAGGAACAGGTCTCCGGCCCCACGGGCTTTCGATGATCTACAACTCCTCACCTGCTCAACAGTCGAGACGACACTATACTTCTCGTTGCGCTTTCGATTCTGATTATGACCGAGTAGGTTATCCAATTTATCTCATTGAAGTGAGCTATACACTATCCTAACAATTTCCAGACGACCATCCTCGTCCCCTCCAGACAAGCCCATCGTCCCCTACGATCCCCACATCTATGGCCCACCTCGGCCACAAACACCACCAGGCCGAGAAGCTCCATCAGTTCGCCAACACAATGGCAAAACCCACAGGCCTCATATCGCTTTCCCAGCATTCTTCAAAAACATATTTCCGTCGTTCATCACGAATGCATACAAGGATCCCGAGCGAGAAGATCTCCGATCCAGGCTCGAGAAGCTTTCGGAAGAGGTCACTAAGGCGATGTATACGGATACTCTCGAACGACGGCTTGATAATGATTCGTGGAGGCTCTATGTTAGAGGACAGGCGGTGAGGAATGAAGGATGCCTGAAGCGTATGGCTGCTGCGGTTGAGGGGCTGGGTGATGAGGTGAGGCAGTTAAGGGATGAGGTGAAGGTGTTGAGGCAGGTTGTGGACAAAAAGTGCTGCGGTTGTAGATGCAAGGAGATGTGCAAGGTGGACCGTCTATCTGCATCTGAAAAGAATGTCGGGAAGGAGAGTTGTTTCATCAGCATAGATTAATCTGAATATTCATGGGCCCAACCCATATAGTTATCCTCAAGACTCGCGACACAGTAAGGAACTTGAATTGGGAAGCAGTGTAAGTACATAACCCTCAACCAACTTCAAATTTTGATATATAAGATACTAGTTGCCTCCAGCTGCCAGATCTACTTCAAGCGAGAATCTTCCGTTAAGCTTGTCATCGCCAGCATAACACCCCGAAGCTAAATCTTCTAGACACCATCGGCCCAGCCACTCCTCAGTCCTCCTCGATAGCCAGAAAAGAGATCCCAGCACTGTAATTAACGGTGTCGCCCCAACTATCAGCATTCCAGCACATCCCAGAAGTCGAGACATTGGAAACAAAGGCCTTGATATTCTGCTCCGTCCCACCTGCAAGGTGCAACTGGTCCAATCCAATCATCACTTTCGGCGGTTTCGTGAACTTGCCAGAAGGAAACGCAACGTATCCCATGTTGTGATGCTGTGGGTCTGACTCGCTTCTGAACGACAGAGTGCTTGCAGAGCCTGAGTAGACGCCATTGACGGATTCGGATGCATAGGCCACCCAGAAAACCTTGAGGTTGTAGATATCTGAAGTCGGCGATCTCAAACTGCTCATGGAGAAGCGAAAGGCGTCGGTGGCGATATTATCAGCAGCGATCTGGAAGCTGAGGTTGGACTTCCCATTGGTGTAGATACCGTTCAGGAAGACGACGATTGTCGGCCTGTATCTGAAGCTCTTGGGAAACTTGATCCAATCGGACCTGAGGCCGCCCTCAACCGCATACTCTTCAGGCGAACTGGAATAGAAGTGTGAGTCCCAGATCCACTCTCCGTATTGCCAGATCGGATTCCCGAGCTTATCTTCTCCGCCTGGTAGCTCCAGCCAGTCAATCCTAACAGTTCCAATGTGTTGCTTGCTTGATCGTTCCCATTCGCTGAGTAGCACATCGAAAGTTGGCCGTGGCGCAGTATTGTTCTGGTTCAGCGAAAACACAAAGATGTCGGGGTTCTGTGAAGCCGCAACGGAGAAGCCGGTGAGTGCCACAAGTACTTTTGGATTGGTGATCGAAACGTGAGAGCTTTGGTAGGGAATCCGTTTCTTCCATGCCTGGTCTCTGGCCAGGACGGTGCTTCCAATGCGCGGTCGGGAACAGGCAGCTTCTTCGCGTAGTATTGATTCCAGCAGCTCCATCCTTGTTTCGAAAGAAAGACCTTGAATTAGCTCCTCAATCTTGTTGCAGGTGTTGTCTTCAAAGTCGTCCTCGTCGTCCGTGCTTTCGGAATCACTGGCTCGAATGCCATCAAGCTGAAGAAGATGCGAATCTGCTTTTGTGCTTGGTGTCATAGTACCAACTGAAGTTGAATCTTCGGCAATGGACGATGCTTCTGATGCTTCGACAGCCTAGACAACAGTTGGTTAGCATATTGTTCTCAGGGCCATAGGCGGAAAGCTGCCGACCGGGTGAGACGCTTCTTCGGACATGCGCTTCTGAATATCCATGAGAGCTGTTGAAGCATGATTCAAGGCCGACAGAGCAAGTTCGGTTCCATCTGGGCTGACTTTGAGAGGTACGAGGGCCTTTGAGATCGGGAGAGCCATTTTTCGATGTAGACAGGGAACTATGGGCGAATCGGGTTGTCAGTGGTGAGTGTTTGTGGAGCTGAATTGCAGTAGACCGGCGCTTGAAAGGGTGAAGGAATTTCGGTTTGACATGATGTACGGGATGTTCGGGGAAGGTCGACTCAGAAGCAAGGCGTCAAGCGAGCTTCTGGCGGGACCTGGAGGTTCTCTCGCGTCGTAGGTCGGTCTAAGCGTTGGCGCTCTTACCGCAGGGCTTGCCTTGCTACGATAAGGCTCCTCGAGATACCAATACTCAGGAGTTGTTGCTATTAGAATGGAAAGAAGAGAAAGTAAGACCTATGACCAGTACGGTAGGCGAATGATTCACGCTTCTTTCTCACTGGCCAGTACTGGGAGAAACCTGTATAGTATGCGCATGCGCTTTCCCTTGTATAATGCCGTATGACAACATGTGGACAGACTCACTTGCGAGATACTATTTGGCCCTTACAACACGAGTCAAGGCTCTGACTTTAACAACGTGGCCTGCTTCAGATCCAGAGCAGCAAATGTTACCTTATATACCCGGAAGCAATATTTAGTTACTACGAATACCCTTATCATCCGAGAACAGACATACTTAATAAATTCCACCACTTCGCTCCTTCGAACTTCAACCCACATCAAATGATTCGCCACAAATTCCTCCAGATAAAACCATATGCTTACTACTAGACTATAGGATGCCCATTCTCAATACACCACAGCAATACCAGAATAGCGAAGCCTTAGTCCTCTTCAAAAGCAAGGTAAGAGACTCCAGTTCCGCGGTTGACGGTCCCACCCGAGCTATTTGCATGCCAACACATCCCGTGAATCGACACATTAGATACAAAGGTTCTAATGTTGAGCTCCTTTCCGGATTCAAAATCCAGATAATCCAAACCAGCCAACACCTTTGGAGGCTTCGTGAACATACCAGTCGGAAAGGAAACGTAGCTTGTGTTGTAATGTTGCGGCTCACTGTTTTTGCGGAAGGAGTGTGTATCGACAGACCCAGAACAAACACCCGGCAGCGATTCAGACGCGTAGGCCACCCAGGACACCTTGAGACCGTGCAGTTTTGAATTGTTCCATATGTCGATGACCAGCTTGAATCCATTACGAGAAGTGTCAGAAGCGTAGATAAAGAAAGTGAGATCGGTTGTGCAATCAGTGTTGATACCGCTTAGGAAGAGAACCACCTTCGGTTCTGTACGGAATCGTTTCGGAAATCGAATCGGAAACCCTGTGTGCTCGAGTGTCGAGTTGTCTGGAAGTGTTTCGCGACTGTACCATTCGCCATGTTGCCAGAGAGGAATTTCGTTGTGACTATCGCCAGCGGGCAGTTCCAGCCAGTTGATAAAGACCTTATCCGTTCCATCAATGTCCTTAGACTCGTTTAAGGACATTGAACCGTTTAGAAGGAGGTTGAAAGTTGAGTCCTGTTGATTTGTTGCAAAGATGAAGATGTCGCCGTTCTCTGAAGCTGGCAAAGTAAAGCCAGAAAGCGCAGTAAGAATGGAAGGCATTCCATGAGCTTTCTTTGGGGTCTCGTAGCTAAGGTTCGTAACCGAAGAGGTCTTCCTGGCGATTTCGATGGACCCAACAAATGGTTTGGAGTGGCCGATTTCCTCACCCAGTCTTCCCAGTCTTCCCATCTTTGCCTTGTTCGAGACGCCCTGCAGCAATTCCTCAATCCTCTTCTCCATGGCGGCTTCGATAGCTTTCTTGGCCCGCTCTTTCTTTGCGCCATCGGTGGTGTGTTTGCTGAGTTCAGGAGGTTGCGTCCACTCTGAGGTGCTCGGTGTCGCTGTTCCGGTTGGTGTCAAACTGCCCAAGGTACTTGCTGAGGAGTCCGATTTGTTGTTGACCTACAAAATGTTAGGGACCATGGATTCATAAAACACACGCAAAGTAAAGAGTCGGATCAGGTTTGCTCACCATTTTACTCTCTGTAGTTTGCCTATACTTCTCCATATATGCTTGAAAGTCGGCATAGGTGAAGCCCGGCGGCATCTGAGGCATGACCAGAGGTTCGAGAGGCATGGACGTGGACATCATTGGGGTCTCCATAGTCCAAGTGAGCGTGTTGAGTCTTTGGGTGGGAAGTAACCGGAGGATATGGTGGAGAGAGGTAAAGCCTTGTGAAGTTGACGAAGAACGATGTAGGAGATTGCGAAGAAGTGCAGTTTGACATGATTCGGAAGTGAAGGGACCTCAGGACTGAAGGCGTCAAGCGAGTTGTTGGCGGAACCATTGCGCACGGACCGTCATGTCATGCAAGCGTTGAAGTTCCTGCTACTCAACTGCAGATTTCATCGAGGCTCCACGAACTCCTTATTTTCCCTGAACAGTTCCTCTATCACAGCAGGTAGCGTCCTCGGCCACGGAGCGAAAGTGATGCAGCTCCATGTTGGAAGGCTCCATGTTGGCATAAGAAGCGGTTTAAACAGACCTCACCCATGAGCAAAGAGGAATGCAGCAGCAAAGCAGAATGACGTATCATAAGCATCGTCCTCCGAGTGGTCCATTCCTCACGATCGCAATCAATCACATTCCTAACAACAATACCGGACAGCCCTTTTCTTCATCAATTCTCAAACCCACCCGCCAACTACACCCCCAGCAACATCATGCCCGCACTCCTCTATTATCCACCCATCGCCAGATCCGACGAGCCTCTCAGCAAATCCTCGTACAGTTCACATCACAGCAGCCACGGCACCTAGCAAAGCAGCTCATGCGACACTCGTTCCCTGATCCCGGCGGGCATTCAACAAGACAGTACTGGCCACAGGTGATGGTGTAGCAGTTGTTGAGAGCGGCTTGGTCGGCACACTGGGCACGTTTGAAGAGGTCTGCCAGATGGTGTTAGATGGATTGTGGGATATCGTGGGATTTGGGTGAGTCCTACCTGGCCGCGGCAATGCAGAGACAAGGGTAAAGAGAGGAAGGAGGAAGATGGCGTTGAGCTTCATGGTCAATACTGTTGCACTGAGCGATATGGGATTCGGATGCTGGCGGGGACCTGTGGGTTTATATGCAGAAATCACCGTCGGCTATGTGCGAGAAAGGATGCTTGAGTAGCTGCAAAAACAAATCCAAATGCGAAATCGCCGTTCTCTTTACCACTCGTCCAAACAAAGTACGTATTCACCCTGCATCATCTCCACTGCTAACACAAATCCAGGTCCAGCACCGACCCCCCCTCCACACTCCACGATCAAACCACGCATGTCAAGCAAGTGTTCGTGCAGCATGCATTGCATCTCGCGATGCATCCGTTCCAACAGAGATCGAAGTGGATAGCGTAGGGTGCACAATACGGCTGGCATCGAGCGGGGCAACCAGTTTTACAGGAAGCCACTTCAGTGGGTCCACAGGCTCGTCTCTTGCTAGGATCTGTGGAGGTTAGTATCCAGTGGTCTGAAGCCGACTCGGACAGGGATGGATGAAGGAGAGGTGAAGGAAGAATACCTGGAAGAGCTGAGCCAGAGGTAATTGCTACCAGGAGAAAGGAGACGAAGACACGGGTAAGCTGCATACTGATGGGATAGATACTGCTGATTCTGGCTCTTTTCCAGGTGCTGGGATGTTGGAGGTTGTTACAATACGTACGTCGTAAATATGAAGGACCAGCATGCAACTATCATATATTTTTGAATTTCTCCGCTAGAGAAACATCCGCGCTGGGTGGTACTGCCATGGACTCGTTCCTTTAAGGCCAGATCTTCATCTTCCTTCTCGCTTGGAGCACATGAGTTGCCACGTATGTATGCGAAAGCGAAATCAAATTTGCACGTTTATAACTTTCGAGAGGCCACCATCTAGATCTGCACTTCAACCAGTTGCAATTGACACCTGCATGCACTTCGCCGATAATGAAGGAAACTCGCACGCAACTGTACTACATGAAAAGCACTATGGTCGACGGTGCTCGCACGCAGCCGTACCACATGAGGCCAAGTCAGCGAACACACCAATGCCCTATGGTCGACGGAGCTCGCATAGCTCCAGTACTACTTCAACCATTCACATTCGATGGACAACTATACAGCATACCTGCGGACTTGGTGGAATGGACCGGCAATGCAGAAGACCTCAAGAACCCAAAGCTGAACCTGGAATCTCTGAACCTCGATGAGTTTGAACAGTATTTGAGCAACGCCTTAGGCACTGCCGAAGAGCCTCTGGAAGACGAATACGGACAGAACTACGAAACCGATCAACTAGGCGAACAACAGCTACAAGGCAACAAAATACCCTTCGAGGTAATGCAGCAAGTCGGCAAGAAATTACAGCAACAGGGACTACTTCCGGAAGTGCATCCAAATATGAGCATGGATGAGAAAAACATTTACCTCCATTTATTGGCAGAGAGTATTTCTCGACATCCTCATCATGCCACCACTCAGGAGCCCGGTGCTCAGCCGCAACAAGCACTCTCTGATCCTCGATATACAGACAATGCCTACGATTCAATGGCACAGACTCAGGTGCAAGGCCAAGTGCATCCGGTACAGATCCATGGATCGAACAAGAAGTTCCAAATGTCGGATGAGCTTCGAGCTTTCGGCATGCAATTAGCACAGCAGGGACTACCTCAGCATGAAATACGCCAGATTCTGTTAGCAATTTGTTACAAGTCCCGCACACGAGCATGTGCACAGCTACAAGCTTATGCACAGGGACAACAAGTTCAAATTCCGCCAGCTATCATAAGAGACATTACTGCACTAACAGAAGAGCAACAGGTTCCGATCCTGGAGTCCTACTGGCAGCAGGTGGCTTTACAGAAACTCCAAGGGAAGAGTCTACAGCAGATTCAGCAAATGGTGTTTGCAGGTCAGAAGCAAAGGACGGATTCGACAATGTTGCAGATGCCGTCTCCACAAGTTCCCCTTCAGCAGTACCCAAGAAATGTCAGCCTACCACCAGCCCCGCAGCACATCACCCAGCCGGTCCCACAGGCACCCTCTTTGATCAATGGTCAGCTCCTCGAAACCACCCCTGAGCAATTCAGGGAGGAGTTGGAAATGAAAATGTTGGAGGGATTGATAACACAACAGGAAGCACAGGCCCGGTTCCACTCGTTTATTACTGGCCAGATACAGCCCTCTCAGACGGCGACTTTCAGTAGTCAGACTAGTTATGGGTCGACAGCCTATCAGAAGACGTCTTAACACGAGACCGCCGCCTTCCCTGGTTATGATCTCCGAGTCTTCGGAGGAAGGTGATTTTCTTATGGAGGATGAGCGAGGGAATGGGCATCAATAAGAGAGCCTGGCGATGGGTAATGCTGGCGGTGATGATGGTGACGGTGGGGAGGGATACGGTGGCAGAGCATTGGCTGATGAAGCTGCAAAAACTGTGGCAGTAGATGGCAGTCGAGATAGTAGTTCACAATACCCTAGTACGTATATCATCAATTGAACCTCAGAATTTTCGGTTCCAAATTCTAAAGCCATTGTCATGTGGAAGCAAGTCTGCGGATTTGCAGACTCGACTCACTCGAGGTGAGTCCTGCTGGGTCCTTTGCCCCGAAGGGAGAAAGTAGGCCTCGGAAGTTGCGACTTGAGTCTGCAGTGAGGCCGATGTTGCGTAAAGATAATCGATGCCGGCGACTTATCAGATTGAGATCATGGTACGATTATGCGGATGATCACCGAGCCTCATTGGAGGGCAGAATTTTCCTGCATTTGCTTTTTTTCATGCCTTTGACAGGTAACACACAACGTCACACAACATGCGAAGACCCTCGAGCGTCCCGAGTTCACCTTGATGGAGGCTCGATAACACGAAACTGAGATTTTCGGAATTTCGTCTATCGGAGCAAAGTGGCAGATGCCAGAAGTGAGTGCACCTCTCAAGATGCTGAAACAGTGAGTCTGGATATTGTCTTCTTTTCGCTGGCAGTTAGCTGACTTTAATGCCAGTTTGCAGTTTCGGTACCGCATTGCAGTGTTCCGGCGAGCTCAGATTGCCAGGTCGTCTCTGCAATTTCAGGCCATAAAAACATAGAAGCCACTGTTTCGAGAGGAGTTTCAGATGATTAGGAACTTTGAGCGGATCCTCTTCCTTCATGAATTCAGGCCGATGAGATCGATCTTTGACTGCTTAGCTGGTCGACCTTCGGCATAGATATGAGGGTGTTCCGGCTCTGAGCTGCCCTCGTTTCACTTCTTCCAAATGACTATTATCGCCCGGTATGAAATTATCAGAGTGATATCGAGGAAAACAAGCTGGTTCGAATAAAGGAAAATCGATGAGTGAGTGACATCTCAGTGGGAGTTGTGGCTGAAGTGATAAGATTATCTGTGGCTGGTGTGGAATGGCCTTGGCTCGCCATCAGGCAGCTTTCGATGGCAGAAGGCTTTCAACTTTTACAACTCCCCACATCACCTCACTGCCAACGCCATCTTTCGAGAATCCAACTTACAAAAATGCAAATCGCTTTGGCTGGCTCGATATATTTCCACGTTTTCGGCACTCGATCTACCTCTAGTTGCATTACTCGACGGAATTGCTCGACTTCTCGTTTTGACATCTTCGCCAGTTAGGGGTGGAGCTTGGGAAGGGAATACATATTTTGGTCAGCACCGACTTGCGTGATTGTACTGACCGACGCTGAGCAACTGCAGCCGGAGGACAGCACGACAGCGCGGCATACCGAACCGCCGGATTCGTTTACAAGTACTACCAGTTTTTCCGACCAAGCCTCTCCTTTCGCAACAATAAGGATACCCCGAAGTTGGCGGACCCCAATGCCACGACAGTCTAGCCATCACCATCGCCGCTTTCTCGGCCGGATGAAGTTGCCTCAGCCCTAGAAGGCTTAGCACGATCGTGCTTAGCATGCCGGTCGCAAATTGCAAGCGCTCATTGACGATTTTCAGGGCCGGCAGCTCGGCTCAATCCGCTTGCTGGATAACGGGAAACTCGGGGTTCACAGAGTACCACGGCTGATCCAGTAGGGTTTCTCGTTACGAATCGGTATCTACCCAGGCAACCAACCAAGTAGAGGCTGAGACGGGTTTAATATGATGACGGTATGTGTATCCCTATGTCGCGGAGGCCATCGAGATGTGGTGTAAGCCGTGCATGGCAGCGCGACTTTCTTGCTTCTCGACAAGGATCATCACAACTTGGCTCTGGCATTTGTACCACCCAACCCTATTTGCTGAAACAACATCGGCGTTAGACCAATCACTGCCTTCACTTCAATCTTGCTTCTAACTAGACTGTCGTTCCTTCTCCTCTTCTGACGATCTCTTCAACATCTCCGCCCTCAGTTGCGAATCCTCGAAGTTCTCACGACACTCGATACACGGGCAATTCCATTCTTACCCAACAACCTGGATATGCGCCACTTCCTCCTCACCACATCCAAATCGTAGCACAACTTCCCAACCTGGTAGGCTCCCATGCCACCCCAACCGCAGCCTGACGCGACGACCACCGCAACCACCACCACCCGTCGCCCTCTCACCAAACTCATAGTACCCTTCAGCGAGTGGGGATACTTGCCCGGTTGCTACGAGTCCAGTCCGTACGACGGCTACCACCTTTTCCTCACCGCCGAAACAACCTCTGATACAACCGTGTACGCCCTTGACGAGCGCATCAAAAAGAAAACCAGATGCATCCCACCAAAGTTCACCTATGTACAAGACTTCGAATCCTATTTCGAATCCTACTACTACTCCCCCGCCTTCTGCCCGCAAGACTACACCATCGCACGCAGCTACTTCAAGGCGAGCACCTATAAGGGCGGAGTCAATGAACTAGTTGCGAAGGACGAAGTTTGGGCGCAATGCTGTCCAACAGGTTACAGTGCGGGCACCAGCAACGGCAACTTCTGTACCCAGAAAGGTGAGAAGACGGTACTGGCGCCGGTCAACGTCAGGTGGAATACAATCACGGATGTGGTTGCGTTTAAAACCAGTTACACGCCTACAGTGCACCACAAAATGGAAGGATACTCCACGGAATACAACTCCCATATACAGACCTTCTTTACGACTGCAAATCGGAAGACGCAGCCGACGGGTGTACTCAGAATTCTGCCTGGTGGTGGATCAGTGGAGTGGCAGGCGCTCGAGGATGGCACGGGCAATGACGGGTCGAATGATGGATCGAATGATGGATCGAATGACGGATCGAATGACGGATCGAATGACGGATCGAATGAGGGTTCGAATGAGGGTTCGAATGAGGGTTCCTTCATCTCCGCAACGGCAACAGCTACCGCCATCACCAGCAGCTCAAGTTCCAACGACTCGGAAGGCCTGAAGAAGGGCGAGGTTGCAGCAATCGTCGTTTGTCTTCTCATCGCCTTAGGACTCCTCGGCCTGGTACTCTGGCTTATCCGAAGAAGCCACCAGAAGCACGAAGCGCGAAAACGAGAGATTGGAGCAAGAGTGGTACCGACACACCGAGACGCCATCGAACCGCCTGCTGGCGCGCCACCCGACTACTCCTTCCGGCTCAGGAACGGAGAGATTGCCATGGAGGACCTTCTCGCCATGTCGCGGGAAGTTCCAGGGAGTAGGGATGGAGATAGTGGCATTGGCGATATTGAAAGGCCACGCATGCAGGGAGGTGTCTTCCTTGGAAGAGATCCTGGGCTGCCGGATTACTCTGAGAGTGTGGAGAGCTTGCCGAGGAGGCCGACTGGAGGATTAGGGACTGGAGTGTCCACGCCCACATCGGTTACATCGCCGAGGTTACCGAGGCCTTTAAGTGTGGTTCCGAACGAACCGGCACCGGGCTACGAGGAGGCTGTGGTGAATACAGGCCCGCTGAGTCCGCCCGTGGATGTGGCCAGCCAGTTGACGACTCCGTTACCGACGCACCAGACTCCTCGGAGTTGATGAAGAGGAGTTGCTTCGATTCTCGGTTCAGTTTATTGTGGCAAATGGGAGAGGAAGAGGTTCTTTTGTATATGTTCTCCCGTGGAAGTTGGGTGGTGTAGATGTTCTTTGATGATGGAGGAGGCTTTGTTCCTAAGGCGTTGATTGGAGTGTTATTTTCGTTGTAATTCTTGCATAGCTTTTGGTAGAGGACTCGAATACCCACTGCATTCACTTTCTGTTCCTAATGTTTATATCCTAGGAGCGTCGTGCTGATCTGGACACAGCTTCATTAGCGGAAATGGCTTAACTGAGCCAGATGTTAGGTTGAATGGGCTTGCAAGCGGAAGTGCATCCCAAGGCGAGCCTTCAGAGCGATGAAGAGGCTAGATTTCTTCAATTAGGAGGATGAATCTCTTAAAGATAAGTTAAACGATGGAGTTAGACCCTTGAGGTGCAACATTCTCCCGTCAAACGATCTACTCCCATCCATCCTCATCCTGCCTCAAGCTCTACATCCCTCAAAATCGAACCGATGGCAACAAATCCAAATCGACCATATGCATTTGACCAACCTCTCTATCCAACCTCCGGGTTCTGTCAGAACCCCTACCCCAGCCTGAAGAGCTATCCTCTCTGGCTCCAGGGATGTATCCGTTGCGGACATATGCGGCAGGGCTTCAGATCCTGCGTGACCTGCAGCCGGCTCCTGTGCTGGATCTGCTGGTATGTACTACTACATACCAACGGGCCCAGTGCTAATCCTCTCCGTACGCGTCCTCACCGCATGGTGGAAGGGCAGGGTGCGTTTGATGCCTTCTTGGAAATGCTGTCTAGAGAGCAAGATGAGCGGTTGGAACAGTTTGCTGAAGAGCAGCGCCAAGCACAAGAAGAGGCCGCAAGGAATAACACTGATGGAGCTTCTGAACAAGAACGGCCCCAGTAGCACTTTCAGTCTACTAATTATCAATGACTGGGAGTGGACATGGAAAATGACAGAAGGGCATCAACTGGGAGCATAGGCTGCAGATGTTCTAATTATAAACAGGACGGTGCACCTCGGAGCAGTCCCTCATACATCCACCAAACAAATGCACCTAAAAATCTAAAGACTTCTTACAAACTTTCTCAGACGGACGTCCCTTAATCTAAATGCGAGCCAACATCACCATTGCTCTCCCGAGAAACTCTATTATTCTCCCTTCCTAGCTGCACATGCCTTAGCATTGTCAATCTCAACCCGCAAAGCCTCCAAAGCCTCCTCAAAGAGCCGCTTTCGATTCTGACGCTCGGCTTTGAGGGCGTCCCTCCTCTCGTCAATCTTGTCGCTGGCCTTTGTGGTGGCTTTGGAACAGTCGGCGGTACGGGAAGTGGCATCTGTGGCTGGGCTCGGTGGTTCGATGCTCGATGCCGAGTCTGCGGCCGAGCTGTCACTGACTTGTGGTGAGACCGAATCGGGGTTTGGCGGGGATGCTTCGTTGTATGATGGCGGCGAAGAGGGTTGAGAACTTGGAAGCAAGACGGCTCCCAACCGTCCAGCAATGAAAGGGTGGTGGACAAAGCATCCATTTTTGTCGATGTCGTCTACCAGTACATTGTCAGTAAGTGAAGACACCGAAAAACGAACGGAGTTTGGGCAAGCTTACCATGGGGAAGTGCAACTGCAAGATCGTATATCGGACGTCCTGTGATGTCCATGTAACGAGAACAGCCATAGAGTGGTCGAACAAAGTTTGGGCAGCAATGATCAAAGCAACAGTGCTGCTTGAAGAGTAATGCATCGGAGCTTGCGAAATCACATCCACGAATGATGCAGTAGAATTGGAGGTCTGAAGAGCGGTAGACGTTGATAATAGGAAACTGGAAAAGAATTTCGTGATATTTGCCAAATTTGATGATGTAGTCGAGGTGGTTGAGGACGAAAGCGTCGTAAGCGTCACCAACGCAAAGGATCTTGCTGTCGTGGAGAGCACCAAAGTCGAGGCTGCAGTCCGGACACGAGCAGCTCGAATCAATGGGTACTTCAGGCTTGCTGTGTGATTCCATCGCCGGGAGACCACTTTCATTCTCTTCTCCTTCTTGTTCTTTCCCATTTGCTTCTGTCGGTTTGCCGGAGTTGCCACAATCGAGGCTACATGCTGATTCCAAACGATCCGGTTCGAGTACCTTTGCTGGTTCGTCTTGTGATGATGAATCCTTGTTATGGTTGAGGGCGCACACTCGTTGAGATGGGAGTAATTCGGAGAACATTTTTGAGTTTTCGTGTGAAGAGTCGGCCATGGGTGATTGTTGTTGTTGTGTTGGTGTGGATTGAAGAGAGAATGCATCCATCGTCAAGTTTGGGAAGGACCGATCACGGTAGGCCCCGAGCCAATATTCCTAACTCGGAAGGAGAGCATATCTGAACCAGAAATCCCTTCAGATACTGATTAAAAGCCTTCGTGGCCATAACAAGTAGGTAATCAACCACAAACAAACTTAGATATGCAGCTTGCAAACCACAAAATGGAACAATAAGAATGTTGAAGTTTTTTATTTATGTTACTACATGAAATGCAGCCACTGTCTAGCTAATAATTGCCTACCTCCACCCGGTATTCTGCGTACCTCTCATGGATAGCACCAGAGTTTAAAACAACAATACGGCATAAACGCTTAGCAGCACACTCCAGCCAGAATCAACTTTCCATTCCATCCAACATCTGCAATGCCTCAGTGAAGTATGCAACACATCTCTTTCTTCTTTCAGAGCTGGCATCCCAATCTGGCTCGACATCTCTGGATGTCCTCATCGTCTCTTCAAAGAGCTTCTTTTGGCATTCCACCTTCAAAGCCTCCTTCATCTCGTTGATGTCAAGTTTGCTGCTTTTGCTGTTTTCCGTCAAGCATGCGAGCTCTGGGTCGTCTTTGTGCCGTTCTTGTGCGAGTGTGCTAGAGCTAGCGGCTTTCATGCTGCTTTCTGTAAATGTCTCGGTGTTTTGAGTCGTGCTGGTCCTTGAAATGGCCGCTGTTTTGTGAACGGTTGGTGTTGGTGGTGTGGTTAAGCTCGAATCCGGTTCAACTCTGCGGATACCTTGGAGGCGATCGGCGATTCTCAATCTCTTAACTGTATGCTCACCTCCAGCTGGTTAGTACAAGTCGAAAACGTTTCTGGTCGGGCATTTTTTAGACAAACGTACCTACATTTCTGGCATACGTCATGCTGTGTTTTCTCTGCTGCTGCACATCCTCCGTTGTTTTGAGTTTGAACGCTTCAATTCCAAAGGCGGCGCGCATGGTTGAAGTGATTCGTGATTCCAATGTGTGGTCGGCCTCGGAGCAACTCTTCCGCTTGATAGATGGCGGCATAGGCAATAATCCTTCCTTCTTGATCGACTGCGTTGAAGATATTTGGGCGTGCTTTGTGTGAGGATCTCCGCAATGAACGATCTCGAAGTGGCGTAATGTTTCGTCGATATTCAAAAAGGAGAGAGAGCATGGCACGCAAAGCCACTGTGACGATGCTGTTGCCATTGTCTGGAATGAAGTTGGATTGGTCGGTAAATGGTCGATGGTTGAATGTTCTCGGTGAGGTTTGTTTGGAATGTGACGCGAATTTTCCGTTTGCGTCAAGAAGATTCTTGGGGAAACGTTTTCTTTGTTGCCCGATCCCGAGAGTAGAGATGGTCCATGTCACACAAGAGCACCAGCCACAAGAGTGCTGGAGGGTGACGGTGAGAAGCCTCACAGGACTCTAACAAGAGACCATGAAGAACGACGAATCGTCGAAGAATACTTAGTCATTAAATATAGAAGATAGGAGGAATATTTGCATCGTTTCAGCGAATGGTATAAAAGCAGTAAGGGCCTCGGTATCTGAGTGGAATCCCTGGCGACCCGTGACTGCAAAGTCTTCATCCCTAACAAGTTTCCCTACAGTATCAATCATTCTAACTAACAATATCCCATCTCTATTAACCTTGCCAAACATTCTCAAAACAAAGTAAATACAGCATTTCCTTAAGGTAGGCGTATCCCTGTCCTTCCGGGCCTTCCCTAGCTTTCAGATTCCATCATATCCAGCTGAGCCATAGTCTTTTCATAGTAGACCGTGATCTGCTCCATCTTGTTCATACTGGCTTCAACGTCCTTCTCGTGCTCCAGAATAACCCTCATGGTTTCATCGTGAATCTTTTGTAGGAACTGGGCTCGAAGGCGTGATTTGATTTCAGTGGCTGCGTTGACAGCGTTCATGCTCGAGTTTCTTATTGCTGAGTTTGATTCGTCGTACGATGAGTCGGTAAAGTCGTTCTGTGTGATGGTAGGCGGATTGGTCTGGCTGCCGGCTTCGGAGCTTGTGCTTGCGGTGACAAGGCTGCCAGTGGGGGTTGAAGTGAAGGCGGGAAGATCTTTGTCTTTTATGCTCGCTGTCGGAGCGGAGATAAAAGTCTGCCTCTTACATTCTTCTGTTTACCGGCCGGTATATCAGCAAACATTCGAAAGACGACTAAGGTTGAGTCAAAGAAAAACAGTGCAGACTTACGTATTTTCTTTTTGTAATGCCAGTGGCCTTCGGCACCTTTGACAGTGCCTTTCTTGAGGAGGATCGGAAACAGTAGTGGATGGTTTGAACAATGATCCACAACTACGTTCCAATCGATGTCGGAAAAGTCGCAAACTCTAATTGCGCAGTAGAAACGAAGGTCCAGAGAACGATGGAGTGTTATGTCAGGGCGATCCAAATTGTCGAGCGCGCCGGTGTAGTAAGCATTTTCGATACTGCGCTCATGGGAGGAAAGGCGATGGTGCTCTCGCTCATCAGAATCGTGAAAGGCGAGTGGGCATAACGAGCATTCTAAAAGCGCTGCTGCCATGTTTGAAGTTTTGTACCGTTTTTCGAAGGATGATGCGAATGGCGTTACTCTGTCTTGGAGTTTGTTGAAGGTTTGGGGGTGTTATAGAGAGACAGCTTCTTGGGGCTGGGGGAATTCCTTTAGAACTTGATGGATTGCTTTCGGCTTCGGTAGAATAGAAAGAGAATTTGTTGGCTTTTTTTGACATGTGTTCCACAGACTGCCACAGCAATGTTTCGACGCACAAATACAAATCATACATTCGGAGGCAGTGGACGAGGCTAACTGCTTAACGAGAAGGGACGCAAGGAGTGTCACAAGAAGAAGATGGTTTTTGTGAGTTTCATGCATCCAACGCAAACGAATGGTGTACCTCAACTCGCCAATACCTTTAGTCGGGTGTACATAAGAAGTAATCAAGCATAAATTTCGACATATTGATTGCTTCGTAAAGAGTATTTACCTAAGTACTTACAATAGTATATGTGAAGCAAATAAAGCTGGTGTATACGCTGCCAAAACCCCTAGAGAGCCCCACTCGCGAACCATCTTCAATCACGAGCCATCAAATTTACCCCCCAAAGCACCATCACTTCCTCGCCTTAAGAAGAACCTCCATGCCCTTCTCATAAATCTGCGTAATCTGCTCAATCCTCTTCAAGCTCTCACCTAAATCACCATTCGGATCCTCCATTGACTTCATAGACTCCTCCTGGATTCTCTTCTCATACGAAGCCGTCAAAGCTGCCTTTCTTGCCTCGATGTCGACAGAGTCATCTTGATCAGCCTTGCGCTTGGCAGAGGTCCTGGCATCTGGTGTGGCCGAGCTTGATGTACGTCGTGAGGAGCTTCGCAAAGACATAGCTGCGCTTGTATCGAAGCTGTTGGTGAGATCGACGAAGGCATTGCGGTTGGTGTCTCTCGGCTCGGGTTTGATGTATTCGAGGTCTATCGGCATGTTGAATTGGGTGTTGTGCTCCTGCTCGGTCTTCATCCTTGGTAGAGCAGTGGCAGAGATGCGCTCGAGCTTGACGATTGCATCCAAGGGCTGTTCTGGTACCGGCGCCACGGCCTTCTCCTCGATTTCATCTATATCGATTGGGGCGACGCAAACGTTTTGCTGCTTGTTTGACTGACGGCGACCTTTCTTTTTCGGCTTGTCGACAACTTTAGATGGCGTCAGCATTCTCGCTTTCATTCGAGCACAATAGTTAGAGGGGGCAAACATACCATCGGCGTCAAGAATCTTCTTGTAAGCAAACTCAGCAAGATCCCGACACTCTTTCTTTGGGAACGCTTTCCGTTCATTGTCGTCCAGTGGGCGAAGATTCTTGAAAGTGAGGCTCTGTTTGTGATGCTGCTGCGCACAATGTGACTGCATTCCTTTGTGCTCTTGGTGGCTGAAGTCGCAGTCTTGAACAGCGCAGTAGAAGAAGAGGTCGGAAGAGCGCTCAATGATGATGTAGGGCATTCCGTGTCCACCTTTGGCATCGTAAGGGTCGTATGTGGCTTTGTAGTGCTCTCTGCGGACGTGGGCGTATTTGTCGGCCTTGTCGTCAAAGGTGAGAATGCAAAAACTGCAACGAGGATTGTAGGTTTTCTCTTTTGGCATTTCTGTGCTTGATTGCGTCTTTGCGAAGTTGGTATGGTGCTGCGTTTTTGTTGTTGGTGTTGTTGTTGAATGCAGTGTAGGCATCGGGCCGTCCGCCGGGCGTCCGTCTGGGCTTTGGGACGTGGGCCTCGGCTGGTCTTTACATAATCCTGGCCCACAGCTCGACGGCCCGTCCAGGCTGCACCTGTTTTGTTATGTGGTGGTCTTGGGCCGTTGAGGATTGAGGCCGAGCCGGCCCACACTCGCTAGAGTTGCCCGAAAAGGAATAATCTCGCTTCTACCTCTAGCCGAAGCACGCTTGGAATTGGCAAGAACACCCTTTTCTCTGCCTTTCTGTGTGGCTACCGGCCATTTGGGCCGTCTAGGCCCAGAGTTGGTCGGCCTGGGCCACTCGTTTCCGGATCCCGGCCGTCCCGAAGCTGCACAGGGCCGAGCCCATATTAGTGGGCCAGTCTCGGCTTCTGCCAGGGCCGGCCGAGACGGCCGACTGCCTACACTGGTTGAATGAATGAGGTGGGGATGTTGTTTGGAGAGTTAACGTGTGGTGAGTTTCTTTGTTACCGGAAACGGATTGCGACACCAAAAGTCGCGTCTCAAATGGAGACTGCCGGCACGCCCGCAGGTGACGACGATTTTAACTCGAAGCGCGAAGTCAAAAAAATGGTTCTATCATTGCAAAAGCCAAACGAGCTCGAGTGGCAGACTCATGGTAACGTTTTTGGATTCCACCACGATTGCAGGGATTATTTCCGTGATGCTTAGAAAAGTCGCAATGAGAATGCTTTGGGTAGTGTCTAATAGATGAACGAGCCCACAATTACGCATGGATACGACTTTCACTGGTATACTTGTGACAATTCTGTTTCATGACAAAAGATTTAAGGCACAAGGGAAAGTTGTGAAATTCCGCCCGATGTTTACCTACTTCTTAGTAGGGAAGTCTATTTACCACCTGAAATCTACTATAGATGTGCTTGTGAATACGTGCGTTCATTATTCAAGCTCCTCCTCACCCTGCTTATATTGGATCTAAATTCTCCATCTCCAATCTTGCCATCATAGCCTTTCGCCAAAACCACACCTCAATCCCTGTTATCACATCCGTCTGAACCGAAAATCTCCATCGTTTTTTCGTATAGTTGGCGGTATTGTTCTATCCTCTTCAAGCTCGCAGCCGGATCACCATTGGAATCTCCCATTGTGCTAATGTACTCTTCTTGAACCTTCTTGTGGAGCATGGCTTTTGCTGCGGCCTTCAAATTCTTTGTCTCATTCTCAGGTTCTTCGTCACGCTTGCGTTTGACAGAAGCTCTGGCTCTCGGTGCAACCGGCTTCCTGACTATTGCTTGAGGCTGAGGTCGCGTTAAAGGAGCAACGGCGGCGGCTTCCTCGTCATCCGAATCGGTAAGATCGATGAAGCTTGTGCGGCATTGTGCGATGGACTGATCAGTCTCGGTTTTGAGTACTTCGGCTTGCTTCGACACGATAGTCGGATTGCTTCGGTTGGGTTGGTTTGCGGTTGTGCGGCTCATTTGCGCTTCGTCAACCGCATGTTCCATCTTGATGGCGCGAATGATGGTGGCTGTCGGTGTCATTGTGTCTCTCTCCTCAAACGAAGCATTTTCTGTAGGCTCAGGAGGGCTTTCAGGTTGCGGCACTGAAGATTTGGTTTCTCTATAGATGGTATCGAAGTCTGTTGAGAATATGCCGTCGCTTGGGTCCTCGCTAGGACATGTCAATGCCCTCAACTGGGTTGAGTTGGAATGAGGTGGAATAAGGCCAGGTGGATTACTGCCTCAAGCATATGTGGCATTAAGGATTCAGTATAAGTACTGGACCTGTTCCATATGTTAGGTACAGATCACAATGACATTACTGTTCTTGTTCACTACTTCCTCACTGTATTCCAGTGACCACCTCACTATTATCTTGGGGCTACCCCACTACAGGCATACCCCCTACTCCTGGATGTTCTAACAGCCATATCAAATCAACAAAGTCTAACAAGGGCATGTTAGTGCTCAAGGCCATGCTGGTGGTTTCGCACATAGCCACAGGAGTGTGCAAACATACCGACCGAGACGGTTTCTTTCTTGTAAAGAAACTGAGCGAGCCTACGAGCTTCCGACTTGCTAAACTTCTTTTTCTCTGCATTTGTCAAGAGGCGTAGCTTCTTAAAAGTAAGCGTTTGTTCGAGATGCTCGTCTTCGCAATGAGTTTGGAAGATGCTATGATGCAGGACGCTGTAGTCGCAATCGTCTACTGCGCAGTGGAAGAGAAAGTCGGCAGATCGCATGACGACAATATACGGGATACCGTACCCGCCCTTGTGCTCATATGCATCGTAGGTGCTGGTAAAGTGGTCCTTGTATAGGTGGGCTAGTTTGTCTGCTTCCTCGTTGAACCTGAGCTTGCAGTATCCGCACTTTGGATTGTACCAAATATCGCTTGACGTCGTGCTTTCGATGTTTTGCGGCATAGCGAGGAAAAGCGGGTAGGGCAATGCTTTGGTGTGATTCTGTGTTGTGTGATGTTGTTGAATGAGCGCGTCAAAAGGAGGGTTTGTCTGTAAATTACAGGTGCCTTGGAATGTGGGAATGGGCATCGACGCGTTTCCTTTGATCTACTGAGAACGTGAAATACCATTTAAATATGCATCTCCACGCCACATGAATAAGACAAAAACAAGCATTTGAATTTCAGACGCCGGAAGGAAACGTACGTGAATAATAAGTCAGTAGTGTATTCACTGTCGTGAAGATATCCAGTTTTAAACCCTGGCGTCGCGTAATCGCGCAGAACTTAGCCTCGTTCCCAGTCCAAAGCGCAAAGCGTGTTCCGACGAAATGTTTTGTAGAGGGCGTCGTGAAAATTGCTGCGTACGCAGAACTGGCGGTCCAATCGCATCGGCCGCTTCTCAACAGAGGTTAGGGCAAGTATTTCATACATTGAAATGCATTCCAAGCTCGTCAATGCAATGAGTTATCTCAATGTGTTATCGGGCAACGAACTGTCGAAGAAATACAAAGACTACCAAGTACTGAGTTAAAAGCCTCAGGGACGGTTTAATTTCTCTATTCAGAATTCTAAATCGACAGAGTATGCAGCCAGAAATCCCAGAATATCAAAAACCCAATCCGAAATCAACAGTTACCCCAACTAACGATCCAACGGCCAGGATTTAAGAAGTACTATCTCCCGAGTCGTTCAACATTGCCATCGATCTCTCAAAATATGCCTTCAGCCTTTCCTTCCTCTGCTCACTTGCTCCGTAATCTCCTTCCGTGTTGCCCATTGTTGTAATCATCTCCCCAAACAGGGCCTTTCGGTACTGTGCTTGCAGCATTTCCTTCATATCGTCGATATTGTCGGACAATTCCCATTTGCGCTTGACTGACTTGCTGCTTGTCCCTTTAATCTCGTTCAATGAAGAGCGTTTGGAGTTTGCTGCGCGATCGGCAACGACGCCCACTTTGTTGGAGCGTTTGTTGAGCTTCGGTTGGCGAGCGGCTTGCTGAATTCGATCTTCGACATTGCTTTGAGCTTTTTCCAGATTGATGTCATCCGCCTCGCTCGTCTCTACCAAAGTGTTAGCTGCCATATCACAAGTCTCCTCAGTCTGCGCAAGGGGTGATAGCAAACGTACCAACGATATTTTGATAGCAGAGTTCCATATCCTTGCCCTTTTGAGCAAGTTTGTCCTTCTCCTCCACTGTCAAACAACGCAAGGCTTTAAAAACAAGCGTCTTCTCTGGGTGAGCCTGATCGCAATGGGTCCCAAATCTGCTGTGATCCCTGCCCACCATATCGCAACCTTCGACAGCGCAGTAGAAGTTAAGATCGGCTGAGCGCATGACGACAATGCGTGGCGTGTTCTGTTTGCTGGCGGACTTGTAGGGATCGTAAAGGGCGGCGAAGTGCTTGAAAAGTCGGTGATGCTCTTTCTCGTCGTAGTTTTCGCTTTCAAATTCGCACCAGTGACATTTGGGATTGTATGGTCCAGGGCGACGCATTTTGCGATTGTGATGTAGTGGAGGTTGCGTTTCGTTGCTTTCGTTGGGTTGTGGCGAGGTTGTTCAGGAATGGTGAAAACAATGGGCGAAGATTCTGGAAACGCGTATTTGTTCGGTCGCAGTCAGGTGGAGCAGAAGAATTGTTAGCATTCTTCAAAACGTTGGCAATTTTTGACTCGAACTTCATTGATCATCCCATGAGTACTTACTTACTTAATACTTAAGTGGGTCTCTGGAGCTCTGATACGGGCTGGAAAACAATTACCAAGTTAGAGGTTTTGATGAAGGTCTAACAGCTCCACTCCTACATAGCTACAGCAAAAAAATATCATGGACTTTAATTAAAAACAGTAAGGTGTACTTGAATTATGCTTTTCATACTTCTTCTTCGGTTTAAACGAGAACATACTTCTTGATACCTAGGTATATAACAATCATGAGGATCGCGCAATAGACCCTCCCAATTATTTTGTGCCATATTCGAACCCCATTCACCTAACGGCGTCTCGGCACCGTGACGCCTTTTATGGAGCCTCGAGTACTGCAATCTTCTCAACATATCTTTGATTCCAACGAAACTATGTCTCAACTATGTAACGCTTGTACTCGAGCAAGCCCGCATCCTAACTTGTATGACGATCATCAAAGCCTTCCAAATCGTCTCACATAGCACGGAGGCAGCATCAAGCATCTCCAGCATCTCCATAGTTTCGTTGAAATATGCCGTAAGGCTTTCCTTCCTCTTTGAGCTCGCTGCAAGGTCGGTCTCCGGATCCCGTAACGTTTTCATGGTTTCCTCCATCAAAGACTTTCGATATTCGGCGTGAAGAGCAGCGATGGACTCTTTGAGCTGTGAAGGCTTTGCTTTGCGTTTGTTGCTTCGACCGCTGTATGAAGTGCTTTTCGAGGCTGGCGGCATTGTGAATTCTTGAGTCATGCAGACGTCTGTTGCTTTCGGGAGATCGGCTTCAGAGTTGACGTTGAGCTTGATTGTTTGGGCGTCTCGGTTGACTGTTATTGAAGATGATTCCTGTATCGGTTCGTAGATGGTGCTCTCCAAAGCCACTGAGTCGGTTCTTTGCGTTAAGACAGATTCGCAGGGCTGGTACACGCTGTGGGGAGGTGTTGATGATTCAAGGTGTGTATCCGGATCTGCTTGTCATTCAGCTCGTCAGCGCGTTTTCTCTAAGACTCGAACTGAGACTCGAGAGGGGCACAAACGCACAAATCTGATGCTGGTACTCATAGTAAAGATTCGTCGCTCCTTCAGAGTTTCGCTCAACCTCCCAAACCTCTCGTTTGAAGGAAATGTGCTGATGTTCTCCGCAATGAACGATAAACAGGCCGGTATCCATGCTAGAAAAGTCGCAGCCCTCAATAGCGCAGTAGAACTGGAGGTCCATCGATCGGCGGATGTTGACAAAAGGTTTCGGTGTTTGTCCTGCGTGCGAACCGTAGGCGTCCCATATCGTAGTGAGATGAACCAAAAAGCGATGGCGCTCCAAGTCCTGTGCATTGTTGAAACTGAACTTGCACCAGTTCCAGCAACATTCCTCTTTGTAGCCTTCCTCGAGAGACATTCCTGTTGGTAGGTGACGATGCTGTTTGATGCTGGCCGGTGGGAATGATTGTGCTTGGGTTTCTAAAGTGAAACAAAGGTTGAAGGCTTGCTCGTGCATTCCAGTCGGACAATGGAAGAATGAAGAACGGAGCTCGTCGTTGCCGCATTTGGTGGCTTATCAGCACGTGAGTCTTATCTCAACGAAAGGCAAATTGATTCGCAGTGGATGATGCCGCAACGAGCTCGAGGTCAGGAATCACAGGACTGCGATTGATGCGCTCATGAAGAAATGCTATTTATTTAGCTGCATCTACTTATTATGTACCTCCGTGACTCTAGCAGAAGCTCTTTAAGTTAAAGTACCTAGGTAAGCACTTGCTTAACACCTGCAAGTACTTCTTAGGTAGCAGTGGATTGTACCAGATCTGTGTAAAAATTCAATTCGAAAACGATACTGCAAATTGCAGCTGTTACGGTGCGATATCAATCAAATAAGTACCCAAGTTTTTTAATCTTCCTTTGTCTTCAGTTTATGAAAATGTATCCAAAATAACCAAAGACTTTTTGAAATACATCGTCATCGCCTCGATTCTCCGATAACTGGCATCGAAATCACACTCAGGGTTCTCCAAGCTCCTCATAAACTCATGGTAGACTTGTTGTTGGAACTTGGTACGCACGCCAACTCTCATATCTTGGACCGTCATACTCGCTTTCATTTTATTCTCGGGTGCAGATTGCGGAGTAAGAGCTGTTGTCTCGATGGCTTCCGACGGTTGAGTTGTGTAGGGTGGGGGTTCGGTTTTGGCGAATTGAATTAGTTCTTTATCTCCTACGCAGGTTAGAAGTTACTTGCACATTTTACGGGGGCGATTAACGGTACCTGATTGAGGATCCAGCTTGCCTTCCGATCTCGAGAAAGGAGGGTCATATGCCGTTGCCTTCTTGAAGAAGTCCGGCAGTTTATGCTGCCTACAATGACCTTCGAACCAAGATTTACTACCGCATTCTACAGCGCAGCCTACAATGGCGCAGGAGAAGAAGCCATCGGGCATCCGACGTAAGTGAATACAGGGTGTATATGGTAGTATTCCGACCCCATATGCATGGGGTATGTGGTTATCCTCTTGGGCGATTCTTAGGTGGGATGTGAGAACCGTCGATGTGTGCTCTTCAAGCTTCAAGAAGCATCCGATGACACCACAAACTCCTTTGCGGCAGTCGGGCCTTAGGCAGTTTCCTTTCTCGCCTGTAGGCATAATGTTGATTGGCTTCTGCACTCGAGTAGGTGTAGTGACTGTCAATCTCTGTGGTACGATAAACAATTTTGAGATGTGTTGCGATTTCTCAAATGCGTTGGCTTGAAAATTTTGAAGCGAACTGGCCATTCTCAGCCGAGGAGACGTTTTTTAATAGCGGTACAATCCTGAGCGGAAAAAAGAAAGTCATCGTTAAAGCTATGAACTGGGACTTCAAACTGAAAGGCCCTGTCGAGCGTATCGCATACCAATTCCGTATTATGTCCAGAGCCCTAGGCTTTCCATTCCCAGCAATAGCAGCACCTTCATAGTCTTATGTGATCAAACGAGAGTTCAGACTGAGCAGACCAACAGCGAAAGTAGGAGGATTCTCAATTGATTTGAATAAACTCATTGACTACTAAGTACGCCCAATGACCCTCCTGAATTCAACACGCCTAACTGCACTATAATAGCCTCAAATACCAGCTCCATCTAAGAATACCTTAGACCTTCTAGATTTTAGCCCTACCCTCTACCTCCAACCTATCCATCGAATCCCTAAAGTAAGCCGTGACCTTTCCCATCCTTCTCTACCAAACATCCCTAAATGCCATCACCCAACTTATCCAACATGTCCATCGACTTCTTGAAGTAAGCCGTCATCCTCTCCTTCTTCCTATCACTCTCATCAAGGTCTGCATTCAGGTCCTCCATGGCCATCATTGTCTCCTCAAAGAGATTCTTCTGGTACTTGGCTCTCAAGGTGGCTTTCATCTCATCGATTTCGGAGTTTTCGGCTTTGCGCTTGAGCTGTGGAGTGACGGGTAGCTGCGGAGTCATGGTGGTGGATGATCTTCGCATCATCGTATGCGCTTCGACGCTGGCCTTGGTGGCAGGTTGTTTGGTGCTCTTCCTCGATCTGGCGGCCGTGGATCGTGCTGGAGTGATTGTGATGGATGCTGCTTCTGGAGCGGGAGTTGGTGTTTGCTCGGGCTGAGGGGAGGTGTTTATAGTGACACTGGCGGCAACTCTCTCCGGCTCGGTCGGTGCGGATTCGTGGACGGAAGGGGTCTCTTCAGAGGACTTGTGCGATGTATTCGGAGGTGCCTTTTCTGAATCGTCATCCTTAGAGGTGGTTTCGACGCTGGAACGCTGGCTGCTTGCTTCTGGCAATGCCAGCTCTAATCCCCCATGTCAGCTCGCAATCAAGCAATGGTGCAGGAATGGGGAGATGTTGCAAGCTAGGTGTCAAACATACCACACTGATACTGGTACTTCACAAAGGAATGCCCAGTCGGGTTGAGTTCGATGGCAGCGGAAAGCACTTGAGGCTTGAAGACGAGCGGCTGAGGGTGGTCTGCGCAGTGCTTCTTAAAGGCACGCTGATCGATTTCGGAGTAGTTGCAGCCTTCGACGGCGCAGTGGAAGCGATAGTTTGCAGAGCGGAAGACGTTCACGTCGAGTTCGGTGTCGGTTTCGTTGTTGTAGGCATTCAAGACCTTGTTGTGATGGACGGATAGGCTGTGAAGCTCCTTGTCGCTGGGGTCGTCAAAATCCACTTTGCACCATCTGCATCTGGGATTGAAGGACTTGTCCGGTGTCATGATGGGGAAGTTGAAAAGATGTTGTTCTTTGCCCGCGAGCGGCCAGGACGCTTGCTTCAAAAATGGTTGAAAGGGCTCCTCTGCATGGAATGTCGTAGAACGGAAATGCAAAATTCTCCGGATTGGGCAGTCAATCTAGCGATCACTGTGGCAACCAGGCAAGTAAACAAAGCTGATCATAAAGAGTCGTTGTGCAAGCGAGAACTCATAACTGTCTTTGCTTACTAAGTAGGTATGTAGGAACTTTCTATAAAATCCGGAAGAAATTCAACGATACGAGCATAAGTATGCATCAGTACAGGTGCAAAAATGTTCGCAGAAAAGAAATGTGAAACAAATTGGGTACACTTATGAACAGATATGAAAAAAGTATCTCGAGATTCCACGGTTGTGGACAGGAAGTAAATTCAGCTTAACGGGATGATCAAAGGAAAAGTAAACAAGACATGCATGCAAGACGTGAGCAGAAAAGAGAGTTCGAAATGAAAGCGGCTGTGTACAGTTATGAACAGATATGTAGGGCAGGCCCGTAGAAGTATGCCACCAGTTAGGAGCATCTAACCAGAACGAAAAGGAAAAGTTTCAAGACACCGGATAAAGAAGGAAAGAAGCGACTCTATCTCAGGACGATCGGTAAAGAGACAAAGTAAATGACCGGGAATGATAGTGCATCTACAAGTGCATCATTTCACTCCCGTTTGATGATGATTCGTTCTTGAGGCCCCTTTCACTTGTGAGTGACAGCACCAAGACGGGGTATCGACACATACTGTTTTTGCTGATCCGGAGGGTCTGAAAGGACCTCAAACTTCGAGTTCCTTGGACAATGCTTTGGCAGGATCTTTCTATGCACAAGTAGCAGGTGCTGCTTCAAGTTGTCTCTCCTCCTGAAACCATTGCCGGATATCGAACGTGCACAGGTCTTGACGGTACACAGGGACTCTTTTCCTGCTCTCGATAAACCGCAATTGTTTCGAACTTGCGGTTTTCGAAGGTGCTCAGATACATGATCAAACATTCTAATACCTCACGTCAGTAGTGCACACATAACAAGCTTCGAACTCGAAAGCTACAAGTGTAGGGAACTCACAGTTTCTGACTGCTTGTCGAGAATTTGCATGTAGGCACAGGACAGCACCTCCGAGTCGGCAACTCCAGTTGGCGGTTGAGCGTTTGCCGCTGTTCTAGCAGGCATGTTCCTGTCGTGCATGGGGCAGAAATCCCTTTAACAGTGTCGAATATGGCATCGTTGCACTTCACCCTTATGAAGCTAGAAAATTGCTTTCCTGTAGCCGTGTCGCATTTCTTGAACCAACCAGCTTCACTGCCAGCAGTGCTTGGCGGCTCATAAATCTGCCATATGTCGTGATAGCAGTCCATGCCTTCGTTATACCCTTGGTGTAAATCAGAAATGTGCCGATGGGAGGTGTTCACTGCAGAGCTCATAGGGAGAGGGCAAGCTAAAAGACCTCCGTGACTCCCCGGGTCATGCAAATAATCATTGCACGCATATTCGGGAAAACTTGACTGCCAGCAAGCGTGGGTGGGGGTAAAAGGGAATGGGCCACACGGATGGTCGAGGAATGAGTTGTGGCCGGTAGCGGGGCTGTCGTAAAGGTGCTCATCGTGCCATACTCTATCAGTGTCGTCATCCGGAGGCGGAGTGCACGCTGTACGAGTGCCCTGGCCGTTATACGGTCCATGCTCCTCGGGCTCTGTTTTCGGCATAGAGACGACAACCATATGTTCATCGCAGCTGGAAAAGAATCCGTGCGGTATATACTCGTACATCTGAATGCCGTAGGCCGAGAATGCTCCTCGTTTTGAGATTGACGAGAATGTCGGATGGGTGGGTAATAATGTGTGGTTCCGAAGCGAGTTGTCGAGATACCGGAAGAGTAGATATCCTCGGCTTACGGTGGCCTCCGTCTGGCCTCTGCCCGTGCTTGCAAGATGGCGTAGCACCGTGTCCCTGTACAGTTGAAGCGAGTCTGAACTCCGAGTCACGTCGTAGGAAGGAGCGGTGACTTCCGATGAAAATGTAGACGTTGAATTGCGGTGGTTCGTAGCTGTTGTGCTATGTGATGTGATGCTTTGCTTGCGAATAGCGTGAGATGGATGTGCTCCGCTACTTAGGTGGTGATGTGCATTTTAACTCCTCACCTCCGCCATATATATACAGGTGCAGGGCGAAAGCGAAAATGATATTGCGGTGGTCGTACAACTTGCAGAGGTATTATGAAGGTGGGAAGACTACGTAGCTACTGAGGCCTCAAGGCCGAGCCGTATTCAGGACGGTTGTTGACTCCTGCTCTCTGCATTCTGAAATGACGCCCGGTCATCTCAGATCCTTTCAATTGCAAACAAATTCCATTATGACATAGACTAAGTAGTAGTTACCAGGATCCTTCGCGAAGGCGGGATTGAAAAAGCACGGGACTTCCATGGCCTCAGCTACATACACAGCCTTTGCATAGTATGCATCGCAATCGATGCAATCTCCCTCTTTGTAGCAAAATAAACGGGAACTGCTGTTCCCGCTTCCGGTACTGGCACCCGGTAAGCCGACTTCATCACTTCGTCTTGTTACAGAATGTGGTTGAATTCTGGATGATGGACTTCGATTGGCTCCGCGACTCGGAGTTGTGGTGAGGCTCACGGGAGGAATACTTATTATAAACGGAAGACAGCTTTCTTGAGAACAGTACGGTCTTCCGAGAAGGCTATAACCCAGAGACGCCGCAAACGCCGGCTACGGACAAGCTTTAAGTAGAGTTCCGTCGCGTTGTATCGCATGTTCTGATATCGTGAGAAGATCAAGGCGGGCTGTACCCACGTGTAGCGAATTGCAAAAAGCGCCGTTTCGATCACTAAGCTCATGTAGTTTAGTGGTTATCACGTATCGTTGTGGTAAATACAATTTCAATTCTGACTCGGATTCGACCCTTGTTCGATTCAAAGCATGGGCACAATTGAACCTTTTGCCTTTTGTCTTGCAGAATATGGAATAGAACATCTTTACTTTCGCACCATCTCTAAGTACCGAAACCGCTCGTTACAAGGGGGGTAAGTACGTACGCAGAACCCTTTCTTCTATAAGTAGAAAGGGTTTACGCCCATGCATATATTTCACAAAGCAAGTGACGGAATGACGCTTCGTAAGGGGATATTACTTGGCTGCTCTGCCACCTGCCGTGAGTTCACGGTTGGCTCTTCCGTAGCATGAAAATAAACTCAGTGAAAAGGGGCCGTACACGCCTGTTTCTCAAACGACCTGTACTGCTGTTATATATAGAATCGGTTGGGATACTCCTTCAATCTCTGGTCAAAGGCTTCCAAAGTCCTTGCGGACCTTCGGTTTCTGCAAGACAAGTAGGGTTCTAGAAATTCAGGATAAAGCATATACCTGACATTATAACCACAAGTTAATCGCTTAGGGTTACTTTACCAACTTCTTGTCAACACCAACCCTGGATCTCATGTGAATTGGCACCTCCGCGCAGCACCTGCGCAGCCCTATAGAGCGTTGGCCTAGCTCGTCTCCTCTCTGACAGGGCCATACTATCATAGATCCTCAGTGAAGACCGCAAATTGGATTGCGGGAAGACTTTCGCTAGCCTTGTTGCCAAAACGGGCACGCATGTGCAACATGATTCCCCCGGCTCGGGCCCCCCTTACATACACACACTGATCCACCCACTGGCACTACTTGTTACACTCCAGCCCACCTTTCCATCCCGTCATCATCTCAAGCATCGATTCGCACCGACTCTGCCAACCACACAACTCAGAAAATCCACCACTCACCGAACACGAAATCACCTTGCGTCGCTCCCACTTCCTCGCACTTTACCCTTACACGGTCGCTACGCCCTCGCAGTCAACGTGAGTAAACGTAACGATTTACCCCATCACCATTCAGCACCTGCTTTGGCCAAAGAGGGTTAACGGAGTCGACTCACCCTAACCTCATGGTCTAGTAACGCCAGTTCGGGGACTAGATGAAAATCTGGCTGCATCCCCGCATTGTAACTTCGAGCTCCATCTCCGCTTCATCTTCTTCCCCGCTTGTGGCGAATCGAGTTCATTTATCTTCGGTGCTCAGCATCATTTCTCGTGGCTAAACGGCGCGGCCAAGGACATGTCAATTCATACCTGTCACGATGTATAGACAGCAGCTCAGCATAGAGGCATGAACTCGAGCTCTCAACTCTCCAAGCTCTTCTCCGGCACTCCTCAACATCCGAAGGGTCTTGAATTGGAAGCTCATGGCCTGACAATCGTCTCAAAGGTCCACTCAGCGGTTCTGTTCTGAATGCTCGGGCACGATTCGAATTTCCAAGGTCCTATTTCCAAACTTGAATCTCGAAAACACAAGAGAATCCTGCAGCCCAGATCTCGAGTGTCGATGTCGAGTGTCAATCTGACGGAGTTATTGCAGAGCTCTCACGAATCCATCGAACACCGCTGACGGTTTCCATTCTTTATTCCAACATCAATCGTCACCTCCGGCATCGCAGCACAGCCATCACAAACTCACAGATAAGTCTTCCAAGACACATTGTGGTATGTTTTTTACTCTTTCATTCTACAAAGCTACATACGCCCACTACTATCCAAATCCCCAATATCAACAAATGCCAGACAACCAAAAAACGAAACGATTCAAACCGCCAACACCGACATGGCCCGCCTCAAATCAAGGTCGGGAAATCAACAAGGACACAAAGCAAAGCAAACGAAGGGACGATAGGCAGACAAAGAAACAAGATGAGCAACAAAGACAAAGACAAAGACAAAGACGGAGAGAGAAAAACGGCAAATGCTACCTCCCAATAGTTACAAGAACGCCAAAGTCAGCAACAAGAAAGAAGAGAGAAGATGGATAAGAAACGGCTAAAATACTGAAACTATGACGGGCAAGTAGGTGTCCAATTCCATGGAGGGGAGGCAGAGATGGGTATAAAATACTAGAAACCAACGTAAAGACTACTAGACAAAACAACAGACGAGAGCACCCAACGCGCCAAACATGTCCAAAAACAATGACTCTCCCCTCATGAAGAAGCGGCAGAGATGCAACAAGGAAACGATGACCTTTTGGAAAAGGAAGACAAAAAACAAGAACGACTACAGCCCATTCTACGCAAGGCTGGACTGGAAGAAAGGGGACGAGAACAAGGCATTGGTGGCCTTGCATATCAGAAGATAAAGGAGCAGATCAATCTACTCCCTCATCCTCTTAACTCTTCTCTCACCATCTCCGGGACTCTGTAGCCCCTTCCCAGTCTTCCCTAGGCTGCTACCTCGACTAGGCACGATGGGCCTATCAACACTGCTCCTATCCGCCCCAAAGGGAGATGCCAATGACATTGGCACCGGCGGCGGCCCCATATCGCCCATCACTCTACTCGACTCTCCAAAGGAAGCAGCAAGATTCGGCATTGGCAGACTCTCATGGCTTACGGCTTTGAGGCCCATGCCCAGTCCCATGAACGGGGCCTTGCCACCTCTGAAGCTTGGAGCTCGTTCGCGGAAAGGAGATCCTAGCCGACTAGGTGTCTCTCGAGGTTCGGCTGGCTCGGTCTCCTCAACAGCGGATCCGGGGATTGGAAGAAAGTCGCCAAATCTCGAACCGGAAAATCTGTTGATACCGCTGAGGGATTCTGAGGAACGGTGTTGGCGGTAAGAAGTTGGAACTGGGCCCTCAAATCCCTCGCTAAAAGGAAGGCGACGAGGAAGTGTCGAAAGTGTCATGCCTCTCTGCCTTCTGCTAAGATTTGGCGGTGGGGCAAGTGGGGCTGGAGGCTCTGAAGGGATTTGGAGAGTCAGTGGGGCTGGTGCCTCATCCGAGCATCTCCTGCGGCGGGGCGATGGAGAGGAAGATGTGAATACTGAGGGAATGGCAGATCGGCGGCCCTTGCGTGGAGACTTGGAAACCTTCGATTCGACAGGCGAGGAAGAGTCATGGCGGCGGCGGGGCCAGGTACCGAATGGGGAAGAGGATGATTTCAGCTCAAGTGGTGGGAGGAGTGGGTTAGGGTGCTGCGGTGGCTCCTGGAGGGAAGGGCGGCGAGGGATGGAGAGTGGATTAGGCGCAGAGGAGGTGGGGAAAATGAGTTCCAAGGCGGCCAGAGAACCCGTTCTGGAGCGGGGAGGATGAGGAGTATCGAGAACCATGGGCATTGGAGTGAGAGAGTCACTGTTGAAAGGGTTCTGGAAGGTGGTGTGTGTTGGAGAGTCGGTGGGTGTGCGAGGAGCGGTAGATTCTGGAATGGACCATGATGCGAGCATACCGTCTGGGCGCATTGTTGTCGAGGATGAGGTCATGAGAGAGAGTTGCATCGAGCGAGTGCCAAACTCGTACTCGCGGTCAAGGTTGCGGCTGAAAGAAGAAATGTCCTCAGAGTGATGTCTGCGAGCGTGTCCAGTTCTAATGACTCTTGGTGGCCCTGCGCGGATGGATTCTCCTCGAAGACCATCGCGGTATGGACCAAAGCTGGGAGCACCGTATTGAGACTTGCAGAGAACACGGAGACGCTTGCGAGCATCCGACTCTGAGGCAATCCAGGACTTCTTGCCACTCGGCCAGGTCTTCTTTGCGGCACGAACGACACGGCAGCAGACACCAAGAGGAGGAACACCACCTGGAACAACATAAAATGGCGTCATGCGGGCATCCTGCTGGTAGAGACTGTATGTGCGCCAGAGATGGTCATCCATTTCCTGCGTCCAGACTGTCTCCTTGTTGGCCACTGGGTCCTCCCTCTTCTCCTTTCCTGATGATCTCGATGAACGACGCTTGCGGATTGTTGGAATCTCTTTGATCTCCTCCTGCGGAAAGACAAAGGTGTTATCCTCCTCTGGGCTTGTGCAGCTTCCCCCACCCGATGCCAGACTGTAGTGCGAAAAGTTGGAGCTCTGAGAATGTGATGATGAAGCGGATCCCGGTCGTTCCTCCTCGATGGCAGTAGCTGGTTCGGTATCATCCCACATTCCTCCATTGCGTGTAAAGTCGGTGAAGATCTGCTTCATTGGTGTCCTTGGAATGGCCGACATTGTGTGTGCTCGCAGACGGTTAGGTGTTCGAAGACCGCTGTTGGCAGTATGCATCGCGCTCAGGCTGTTGGGGTCAAATGCTGGAGTGTTGATTCTTAGAGATGGAAGGGCGCGCATTGGAGCGAGAGTTCCGGCTCTGGGTGTTGTTTCGTCCATTGTGAGGAATGGCTGATGGTCTTGAGATGTGAAAGAAATGTTGGCGGGAGTAGAATGATCCGAATGGGGTGTAAACGGTTCCGTTGGCGCCTTGTAGTTTCGTAGCAGAAGAATGTAGTGAGCAAGTCAACAAGATGAACGTTGAATGAAGAAAGCGTCGTTGAAGATGCAGAACCAATCAGTCGTAAATGTCAGACAAGAAAGGAAGCGTTTCGTCGCGGTAGATTGGCTCGTAATAAAACCCTGGATCTCCTCAACGTCAGTGCCTGTCGATCTCCGGTGTCAAACCAGCTCGCTTGATGATGCTTACCGGATACCAAAAACACGAGGAGTAATAAATTAACAATATCGAAGGTACCGTAAAGTGGTAGCAAATGAAAGGCTCGACTGTCTAACGATCGATGTTGCAGCAAAGGCTTTTGGCGAAAGAATCGAGATGAAGCAAGGCGTAGGCGTGAAGCGTAAGCGAAAGCAGCGAAAGCAAAAGAGAAGGCGTTGAGACGAGAAGAAGCAGCGACGGGCGAAAACAGCTGTGGTTGCTCTACAGGAAATGCAGTGTTAGTTGGATTCAGAAGAAAGAGAGCGAACGGTCGCGGTTTTAGGTTGCCAATTCACAGCCAACGCATACCTTTTGAAATGCAGTAGGCTGCTCTCACTAATCAACCCAAGTGGTGATGTTCCGAGAATGCGACGCGTGTGAAAGTAGCTGAAGATGGCCTCTGAGCTAGCGAGTCGGAGGAAGTCGGCAATAACAAAAAAGACCTGTCGCGATAATTGCTGAGAGGGCGAAAAGAACGACCGAAACTGAGAGTTGTGAGAGACTGTCTGAGAGTGTCGAGACGTTGACCAAGCTGCACTGTCGCAAAGCTAGGAGTGATGGGCAGAAAAGAGTAGATGTCGCGTATCGCAAAGGTTGATGATGCTCAATCGATGTGTCGTTTATCGTCCGTTTCTCCGCGAAGCTGAGCGTTGTCGTAATAATCTTCCGATTCGTATCGTATCGATCTTCCAGAATCCTTCAAAGCTTTCGAAACAAAATAACAGGCGAGTGCCGAACGTTGCTTTTCCTCCTCTTGCTTGTCGAATAAGAAATACAAAGAGCGGAATGTTACTTGAACGAAGGGCGGTGATATCGAGATTATTGGAGCTGGATAGTTGCAAGAGTCGGGAAGTGGGAAGGGGTGGGGATGGGAAGTGACCGGGGTGAAAACAGGAATCTTGGAGAGGGGAGAAGTGCGGACAAGAAGTGGGCGGATGGTGGAGTAGGGAGCGGAGGTGTGTGTAAAAAGAGAAAAGAGGGAAGGGATGGGTGGGTGTCAGCGTGCAGGTATATAGAAAAACGCGTCTGATGTTCCCGGGATGCTCGCTATTTTTGAGAGTTTTTGTGTGTGAAGGAGGATGTGACGGGGAAAAGTAGTTGCAGGAAGTGGGTGGTTGGTGTGATTTGTAGCGGGGATCCTGTCTCTGAGCTCTCCCAGACGTTCAGCACGACCAAAGAGCAATGCCTCTAACGGTAAAGCTTCTTCTGTCAATGTTACAAGAAGTACGACAGAGAGACCAGTGAAGGAAGGCAGTGCAGTTGGAGTTCTCATAGACACGCGTTATGCCTTCAGCGAAAATAGCTCCCGGTCGCAATACAGAAAGAGCGGGGAAGCTAGTGAACCCCCCCAATCGCTGTTTTTCGATGCCCTCAAGACCCTCTTCTCGATGGGAACCGCTCTGGCAGCAACTTGCGCATCCCCAAACTCCACTGATATCATCATGACTAGCAGGCCGCTCTGTCCAACACCATGCAATCGCAATCGCGCGTTCAAAATCATAACGACCGGACTTCTATCACGCTGATAACAATCGGAATAGTCTGATGATGATAAATTCCTTCGCTATCCCAATCAAGTCCTCCAGAGACAATTTCGAAACGACGATATCGCCAGCTCATTGCTCAATTCTATCGGCAACCATTGAGAGAGATGTTTTGCTCATTGTGACGCAGCAAACTAAACCCCATCCTTCATACCGCCCACATCAAGAAACACTGGCATCTGCGAAAATCTCATTCTCAACCAGCACATATTTCCTCTTTGAGCCGACATGTTTACCATCAAGACGCGTCTCGAGTTGAGGGTGTTGTCGTTCTGCTAGTCGGGATCCTGCCAAGTTTCCCCCTCTTTCGCGTCAACGGCTGTGCATCATCTCTTCAAACACGACCGAAAATGGAATCGATTTCGCGTTTCGCGTTTTGGTCCAGAACTGGAAGTCATCCCATGTTTCACTGAGCCGGATTGGGACGAGAATGACCAAAAAGGTGTCACCAGGTCCATCTTTACCGCCGGTGCTCTTCGAGGTGCTCACTCCAACAGTTCATCCGCACAGAAATAGTTATCACTGGGGTGCCATAACAATCCAATCTGTTGGAATTTGTGCCGTCAAGGATCATATCGATCTTCTCCTTGTGTAATCAGAGTGAATCCAGGAACAGACTGAAGAAACATACGAATGCTGGGAGCCTTGTCGAAATGTTTGGTTCGCAAGGTCCAAAGAAACGGTGTGGAAAAAGAAAAGGTGCGTCTTTGCAATGCAACTGGTGCTCCGGCACAGACCGGATCCTCATCCACGGATTTCAACTTGTCCACGTTCCAAACATCATCAGACGTTTTGACAACTGCAAGTGCTGCATTCTTGGCTTGCTGGAAAGTCAATCTTTATCGCGCATGCCAGAGAGTGCAAGGAGACCAATGAGCGACAGCCGGTGAATGTGAGGAGGATGAATGACAGCCGGCGGATGTAAGGAGCTCAAGATGGCTTGCGACAAGACATCCATATGTAATGGGTGCCGCGATGCGCTGTTGACTTCAGGCGCAAAATCGAAAGGGTTGGGCACTGCGCAAAATGTCTCGTTTCAACGGCTTCTTTGGTGGGGAACCTCTTCGTCCGGTGTTTCTGAGGGCTTCACCGATTGCTAGCTTCGATGGCACCCAGCTCGGCGGGATTGAGAGAGTCGCGGAGGGAGACCGTCTTCTCAATTGACCGCTTGCAAAAGATAGCGATCGTAATTCGTTGAGATGGATAGCTCTGTTGGGTTGACCGCATAGCCTGGATTCCGCAACCCACGGGCGGCGAATGGGAGGATCTGCAACGGATAGTGGAATGCTCTCATTCCTCCGCCAATGCGCTCGTCTTCCTAACTGAGAACTTCCCAGGTGCGGCCATTGACATTAGATTTCATCGCAAGGGCTGCGTTCCTTCGCCAGTTGAAACAGCTTCAGGAAGCCGAAAGCATAGCATTCACACTATTGCTCGGAATGTTGCACCATTCGCTTCCCGTCTCCTCTTCAGAGGCTCTTCCATCCGAACGAATTCGAGTATGCCTTCTAGAAGGAGGCCTCATGATGCTTTCAATGTGGTACGGGACCTTGCTGGTACGACCGCTTCATGATGTACTGTCTGTACTCCGCAATATCCTGTTCTAGAAATAGATCAGATAGAGTAGTAGTGTAGGCTTGCATGAAGGTGTGCTGTTGCTGATTGTGTCTGGAATGCGAAGGTTCTGATCGATTTGCTTTCGAATGATTTTTGGAAGAAGGCTGACGACTGTTTAGCATCATCCTGGTTGTCGATAAACTCAGTCCTTGGGAGATGCCTTCCTTGGCTGGCATTGTAGGCATGAGTAAGAAGGTGTTCTCTAACGCGGCTTCTGGCTCTCTCTCGGTGCTTTGGGAGATTGGAGGACTTCCCGTAGGAATCTGGAAATATTTGGAAGCCTTCCAGATTTCGAATTCAGTTAGCACGGCGCTAAATCTGGAAGATTTTGGAGTTTTGAAAGTTTGAAAGTTGAGATCTGGAAGGGGGGGTCGACCCCCCCCCTTCCAGATTTTGAGTTTGGAATCTCTGATCTGATTGGCCAATATGAGGTGCTATCCTCCTCTGGAAACCATATCTCCAGACCTGGATGTCGCTTCACTAGGGAATTGCCATATTCAAATTCTGGAAGATGTTTGCTACGGGATGAGAGACTCTCCAGATTTTGCCAAGTTTATCTGGAAACCCTTCCAAATATTTCCAGATTCCTACGGGAAGTCCTCCATTGTAAGTTAGGGACCACCATCCTCCAACTCTCCTCTACTCCTAGCGACCCTAGTGACACACAAGCTGGATTCCATTGGCACATGCGACTCATGATTCAACTGAACATTGTCAACGATTGACGAATGCAATTCTTTTGTAACCTGCCAAAAAGGAAGGAAATGTCTCTGGTTCCTGCCTCCGCTGAGTTGTCCGTGTTGCACCGCAGAGACCGAATGTATGGAGCCGACGAAAAGCAATTGCCGTTGGTCGTTAATGTCTCGCAATTGATGTGAGTGGTCGGTAGTAGAGCCGATTGCCTTGTTATAATCGATCTTCCCTGGGGCTCTAGACGGCACACCATGATTTGTCCTCTCTCGACGATACTACTTCGCTCAACGCCAGCGAGAGGCGGATCAGAACAATGGGGACAAAGCTGGTTATTGTCCATCATCGGTGTCGAAAGGGCTGCACTGAGGATAGTTAGTTGGTTGCTACTTAGAAGAGAGGAACAGTGGCCGGGGATACTAACATATTTGTGGCTTTCCTTCGGGTTACGAAAGTTGTTACTTTCGTTCACAAATGAACCGGGTGGTTGAGGATCCGAAGGGTCGATCTTCTTAGAGCCGCATCGGCAAAGTCGATTCAACCGAGTTTCCCGGTAGGGCATCCGCTAATGTTGTGTCCACGCAAGTTCCTGTGCCCTGACGTACTAGTCTGCGCCATTCAGATGAGCTTCGAGAGCTTGAACGCTGTTAAACTCAACGTGGTGTTCCTCCAAGGTGCCCAAAAGCTCTGGTGGCAAAGAGTCTCGTTTCGCGATTGTTGTGCATGTGCTCTGTGCATCTGTTTGCGACAAGTCGACTTGTTCCTGATCTTCGATGTTCCTGAGATGAGATGGCTGCTCGTTAACGCAGGGCTGGCGGATTGCGGATGCAAGGGATCTCTGCGGGTCTAGTTTAGCGTCTGCTAAAGCCAACATCAACATCACCGTCAACAATCTCATCGAGGAGGAATGGCTGGCGCTTACCATCTATCTTTGGCAACACCGCTTGCCACCATGACCGACTTCGAGATGATGAGAAGATGAAGGGCCCTTCTTTTTCTGAAGGAAATTTGCAATTGGCGGATGCAGCCTGTGACTCGGCGGTTATAGACGCCTGGCGGTAGAGTTGTTGCTTCTTCTTGCCGCTCCTGATCTTGATTAGCAAAACCCGTCAGTTGTTGGCCTGTAATCACTCGCTCGTGCTCGATTTTGGTAAGTAAGTTTGAGTTTGTTGTGCATCCGGTTCCGCTGCCATTGAGGTCGAAACAAGAGACCCGTCACTGGCACAGCTAGCTGCAACATCACCAAACGTTAGCATCGTACATACTCAGGCTCCAAGCTTCAGAGCAAACTTATCTTTCTATGCGTTCGTCCGTGGGAGTTGGCCATTCTGGAATCTGTCAATGAACAATGTCAGTAAATCAACATCGTGAATCTCGAAGATTGGCTGCGGTATACTAACGTTCGCTCGGTAACACCATGCCGGTACCTTCTGCATGAAGGCTCTAAAAGCATCGGGACCAAGTCACAGACGTGCTGAATCTCAAAGTCGGTTTTTTGTTGCGTTGTTGGGAGTTGCTGGTGAAGAAGTTGGAATGGAAGAGATGGAACGAGGAAGAATTCAAGAGACGAAGGCGGAAAGTTGAGAGGAAAGAGGGTCCTCGAAACGAAGGAAGGTGCAGCCCGATGACAGCGCCAAGGCACCAGCTTCCGCCTTCCCCATATGGGCTTGGGCAGTTTGAGCCCCTCGCTCACCCAATTCTGGAAGGATGTGAGGTCCTGTCCATACTTATGTAATCTTTCCTACTTCATAGATCCTTCTGCTTTGGATTGTGTCGGAGATTTAGATAATCGGAGATTGCAGAAGGTGGGCAAAGGTGGAAGAGAAACATCCGAATGTCAAGCTTCATATATACGGGCGAATGGTCTAGGCGGTATGACACCCCCTTAGCATGGTCTTGACCGGTTAAGTTGGGGGAGGTCCGGGGTTCAACTCCCCGTTTGTCCAATCTTTTTAGTTTTTAGCATATTTGTTTCTGAGGAAGCCAGGTGGGAGCATACCCACCGTTGCCGCCCCCCACCCAATCCCCTCCGGGGTTCAGCTCCCCGTTTGTCCAATTCTTTTTGAACCTATTATATTTCTACGAAAATACTTGGTTTTGAGGGTACCAGTTGAGAACTCTCCGTTTGTCTATCTATGGTACTTCCCGAATCTCCCGAGTCAGTATTAAGTCGCAATGACGCACCGGAGTTTGGCAACCGTACGTAAGAATGTCGGACCCAACTGCTAATGATATCTTGAGTCGAATTCTCCCTTCAAATGGGAAACCCAGATGCTCTTGAAGATGTTACTTTCGAGTCGGTCTTCAGCTGCATTTATCAGCAGGAATGCCAGTAGCCGGATTACAATCTCCCGTTGATTTATCTATGAGACTCGGGCTCTTTTGCAGCTGCTACATGCGATCTGTACCTGACCGTCGACCGTCTTTCGACTTGATGATCTAAACATGGAACCTCCACAACGTTGCGCAACCTGTCAACACACCTCTTACTCAACCAGCACCACCTGTCATGTCAACCTGGCCTCTTTTCCGCTTGCAACGTCTCTCTTCTTCCCTTGCACTCTGCAGCTCTGCAGTCCCTAACACGTTCGTCCACGCACTCATTTGATCGCTCACATACTTAACTGCTTGAACCATCTCACCGGTCGCTTCAGTATCCAATGAACTTCTCACGGTCGGCATACGACATGACATGGAATCATCGGCACAACTGCTTTCGCCAGCACAACAGTAAGCCCATCCATTGGAGAGGTATCCTCTGCGCAGTCGAGGGGCACATATTCGGCAGGCTACCATTACGATTACTAACTGTGACAGTTGGACAATACCCGACTCGAGTCTGTTCTGGTCGCCCTCCGCCCTAGTCTTCATCCACCAACCGCTGACTACATCCCCAAAGACACGTACCGTCATAAGAGCTGATGTCGCAATGAACTCGACGAAAATCCTCCGCATGTTTTCTCAGTACTTGACTCGACACACCGATGATGGGATGGTCGTGACCGCACCGGGAGTCCAGACCAGGGTCGATGCAAGGGTCTTCCTCGACGGATAACCCACCACTTCGTTTGCTCCCACCAACAGCAAACCCCCCTACTCCCGAGCGGCCGACATTACAACCACCACGCCTCTCGAACGACGGCTACATGCAATGGGCAACAATAACACCCCCTCTAAGCCCACTCAACGGGACGCAACATCCTGTTGGCAAGGCTGCGAGCCTGCGACGTTATAAAGAACCACCTATCCATCCCCCTCCACCCTTTCAACGCCTCAAACCCTCATCCAACAAAACCATGCGCACAACAACTCTCCTTTCAACCCTCCTCGGCTTCGCCGCCGCCCAAGCCTCCCCCCTCCTCCCCCTCGACCTCCCCGACGGCCTCTACCTCTCGCCCATCCTCTCGCCCTTCCCGAAAACCATCCACCCCACCCTCGTCAGCTCCCTCTTCGACGCAAAACTCGCACACATGCGCGCCGACCCGCGCTCTCTCAACAGACAACATACGCTCGGCGAGTATACACACATCACTTGCACGCCGGATGAGAAGATTAACGCGGAGCTGCACACGGTGGTTGTGGTGAGGGAGATGGTGTTGAGTGCGTGGAGGGGGGTGAGGGTGGAGGGGGGGACGGCGGCGTGGATTAAGAGTGGGGATGGGGTGGTTTATGTGTGTAATTTTGGGGACGGGGGGTGTTGAGGGGGGGGGGGTATTTGGGGGTTGATGAGAGGTTGGAGGGGAGGTGTGGGGAGTTGGGGGTGGGGAGGGGGGAGGTGGAGGGGGGGTTGGTTTGGGGGAGGGCGAGGACGGGGGGGGAGATTTGTGTGAGGTAGTGGGGAATGAAGGGTGGGTTGGGCGGGATTCGATGTTGTGGATTATGGGGGCGGGGGAGCTGATGGAGCCAAGAGGTAGCGAGGGCCTTAGGATAGAGGAGGTGGCAGATTGGGTATCTCAAGAGGAAGATGCTTTGTGAGGCCACCTCAGAATTTGCATTGTTCTTTTTCTCCATTTGCTTTGTTTTGATTCCACCATCGTTTCCCCTTGTGGAATGTGCTAGTTCTAACTCACAAATCTTTGGACTGTGCTTTTCTGTCCTTCTTTGTTTGTCCCTTTCTGTCCTAGCATTCCTTCACAACAAAACAACTTCACACCACAACACCTCCATCAACCAAACACAACAAACTCCGCACCACACGATTCATACGGCCAGGAGTGCGAGTTCCTTCACTTGAAAATGGAGCCAAACGAGTACATATGCAGCCGCTGCAACACGCAGTTCGACAATCAAGCACAATTGGACAATCATCTTTCTCGTCCATCGAGCGTCGGCAAACCTGTTGTCGTTTCCTATACTGAGAAGCCGCTTGTCACGGTTAAAAGTTCGGCGGATGGCAAGTTCTACTGTATTGTCCAGGATTGCGACTTCTCCCACCATAACGAGTGCCAGTTTGGTGAGCATTGCTTCGAGCATAAGCCACCGTTTCAGCTTAGCGGTGAATATTTATGGGTCGTCACGAAGAGGGTGCGGGACAGACGTGAACGCGGTGGGTGGAGGGATGAGGTGTCCTATTTTTACAAGAAGATAATCGGTATGTTTGACATGATTCTTCCCGAGAGCGCCTTGTTGGAGTGTTGGGGAAGCGAAATACTAACCCACAGTAGTTCCAGCAGCTGTCAAACAAGCTCAAGTCGCCATCGCTGAGGACGCCTCCTCCTCTAACTCCAACTCGCCACCAGATGCCAACACGCCTACTTCCTCCGAGGCTGCGGCTTCTGAGAGCGACATCAGTACTTCCCCGCCATCTCCATCTGCTCGCCCTGACGAGAACGACGCCGGAACTCTCGCCAGCACTCCCCCAACGACCGACACTGTCCTTGCCCCAGCCACTCAAGAAGCAAGCGCAGAAGAGAACGGCCGCAGGATCAGGGTCGAAGAAGTGAAGGAGATTATCAAGGCGGAGTACCACAAGGCTGTCTTGGAGGAGGTTTTGAAGAACTTGAGGGATCCTGATGCGGATATTGATGCAAGTGTCGTTAGGATGGAGAAGAAGAAAGGGTACTTTGATAAGGCCATGGAGTGGTTGGGATAAGCTTAAACGTATCGGTAGAATTTCAAATATGAGTGACGGCCGGTGAAGTTTAGTTGCTTGAAGAGAGGGACACAAGATGCTGTTTATAATTCTCGATAAATTTTAGGATTGGTAGATCTTTGATTCGTGGGGATAGGAAGCTGTTCAGATTATGGATTCTAGCATTCCAGCTTTCCGCACAGTACTTCTGTTTTGCAATGTCGTTACATATGAAGATGTTGTCGCCTGGCATGATTCCACTGTAGTTTATGAAGCAGACTGTCAGCGCCGGGTATTACTCGTCAAGCTCTCTTCATCGTCAAAATGCCGTTCATGTGTTGCGGTAGCAACCTTGGTGCTGTCAACTACCGCATTTGGAAAGAAAGAATAATCGTTTGCCTTCTGGCCCCTTCTTTGAACTTTTCCCTTCCAGATTTTCATCACACTTTCTTCCTCCTCAAAGCAACAACATCGACCGAATTCAACAAGCACCCCAAAACGCGACTGCTTCCAACAGAAAACCGAGCCTCGACTTTCGTCCCTGGAAAATGGAAGACTGGGAGAACGACTTGATCTGCTCATGGTGTGAAATCGAGTTCGAGAGCAAAGCGGAAATCGAAAAGCATTTTGCTCGCCCATCGCGCAGGGAATCGGAGGCCATCGACTGCTACGGATCCGCCTATTGGGTCGTTCCCGACGTTTATATCGCCTGTTCCGCAGACGGCAAGTTCTACTGTGCTGTCAAAACGTGCACCTTCTCCTCTCGGAACAAGTGCTTGTTATTGAAGCATTGCTTCAATCATACCACCCCAATTCTTTTGAAAGATGAAGCCAAGATCCGTTGGAAAAGCCACGTGAATGAGGCAGGCGGAGAAGACTAGTTTTGGGAGGAAGTTTACAGTTACATGAAATTGACCGGTAAGCTTCACAGTGGTATTCCACTTCCCGTCCATGTTTGTGCTTCGGTTGGCTGCCAGGAGTCCTACTAATGCCCTTGTAGAACGAAAGCCTTCCGTACCGACCGTCTCCTCTTACCTCACGAGCACCTCCTCCTCCAACTCGTCAACCGCCGGCATGCAAACACCCTCCGAAGCCACAAAAACCGAAAGTGAAAGCACCAGCGGCACGACTACCCCTTCCTTCTCGTCTTCCCAGTCAGAAGCAAACGTCACTACACCAACCACCATTACTTCACCAACAACCGATACCCTCACACCCCCCGCAACTCAACCAGAAAGTACGGCCGGAAACACCGAATCTCGAGAGCATGGGATTGAGGAAATGAAGGAACGTCTTACGGCTGAATTCAAGAAGGTTGTCTTTGAGGATGTCATGAGGAATCTGAGAGGATCTGAAGCGGATATCGATGGGAGCGTTGCTAGGATGTATAAACTTAAGACTTGTTAAGATAGGGCGATGGAATGGTTGATGGAATAAGATTACACTACTTAACTGACGTAAGTAACGGTGGAGTTGTGGTTGTTTAATTGAAAATGTGCTTCATTCCTACGCAAAACTTGATCACGTCCCTTGATGCCGGGGGATGAGGCTACTTCATTCCGACCATCCGTTCCTTTCTCTAGGTACCGAGCTTTTTGTGGTTCTGTCACTGTGGAATGCTGTTACATTGGAAGTTGCTCTGCATGTGTTGCATGACTAAGTACCTACTTAGTACCTGTCCTTCAAGTTGCAAAATTCCAGGTAGGGTCTTATTTGGTCCAATGATAAGTAGTACTTAGAATCTTGCAGCACTTGATCTCTGAACCAGACTGTCAGCTGCGTAATTGTTCGAACGTCCATCAGTATGCCCGCCGCCAAACTGTTGTTCATGGGTTTCGACTGGTACAAATCTCAGTCGGAAACAAGGAACTTTCCTTTGCATTCTACCACCTTCTTTCGCGTTCTTCATGCACTCAAGTGGTTTTTTCACTTGAAGACTCTTCGGAGGAACAAAAAAAATCAACCTCAGCAGAATCCAACAACGGAGCACTGATCGGACTCCTCCAACCATGAATTCGGCTTCGGTTCCAATGACAATCGTCAACGACACGTTTTGTATATTATGCGACATTCAATTCAAAGACAATGCAGAATCCGAGAAGCACTTTACTCAACCTTGCGCGTCGGAAACTCTCTATGACGCTGTTGACTGCTACAGATGCAACGGGGTCCGCAATTATGCCCCCAAAGGCACCGTATACCCCTCATCGGATGGCCGGTTCTACTGTGCTATCAAGAGTTGCGAGTTTTCCGCCGCCAATGATTGCCGCTTTCGGAATCATTGCTACTCACACGATGCGCCATATGTTTTTAAGAGCGAGGTCGAACACTACACGACGGTGGTAGTAAGGAGCACGCGTAACTTGAAGGAGGAACTGGTCAGAAAGAAACTTTTCAGATACAGGAAGAAGATTGGTATGTTGTACTGCCCTCATTTCTAGCTGCTTTCAACGATTGTCGGTTTGGTTGTGCGTAGAGGAGTGCTGACTTACGGATAGAGCCAGAGACTGTCAAACAAGACACCACTCCGCAAATCAGTTCGCCCTCCAACCCACAAAGCTCCGACATGCATGCACTCCCCGACACTGCAATCTCCGCAAAAGAAACCTCTTTCACCCCCCCTCCAACGCCCCCTCCTCGCCCAGAAGCAAACACCGAAGCAGCCCTCGACAAGGTTCAGCCAAGTACCAACGCTTCGCTCGCAACCCAGCAAGGAAAGCCAACCACCAGTGCTGACGCAATTGCCGGATGCTCCATCGTTGGGGTCGAGCAAATGAAGGAAAATCTGAGGGCTGAATACAACAAGGCTGTGTATGAGGAGGCTTTGAAAAACTTGAGGGATCCTGAGGCGGCGGATATTGATGGGAGTGCTGTTAGGATGAAGAAGATTAGGGAGTATTTTGCTATGACGATGGAGTCGTTTGAATAGATGGATTGAGTAAATCGCGGTCTTTTATTAGATTTAGGTATTTGTGCTGGATTTGAAGGATTTAGAATGCTTTTACATTGCGTTCAGGATAATTAATAACTGATTTCAGAATCTAAAATGCTCTCCGCTCCGCATTACTGTATTACCTGTTGCTTCTCCATAAGTACAGTAAGCACTTCATTCAAATCTAAATGCTTCCAGGTAGAAAGCACTTAGCTTAAGCTTTAAGCTTCGATGGATTTTTCGAAGGGTCATGAACGGGACGTGCATACTTCTATCCTTGCTCCTCGTTTGTCATCTGTGACATTCCATAAAGATTTGCTTTCCAGCTAATTTCTTGGACCACCCCACTCACCTCAACCATCCACACCACAGCAACTTTTTCGACAATAACTCCCAGAAAAAAACATGCCAAAATGCAAGGGCTGCACCTGCCGATTTTTCAGTCAAGAGGATATGGATTTCCACTACAACTTTCCTTCGGGGCTCCATCTCACTGAGGTACATGATGCATATTTTTGCGAAGGTTTCCGTCGTTTGGATGGCGTTCCTTATGTTACAATCCACCGTTCATCAGACCTCAAGTTCTACTGCGCAATCAAAGACTGCGATTTTCCCTCCAACAATGCGTGCGTCGCTCGCTTGCATTTCAAGAATCATACTTTTCCGGCTGCTCTCAAAGACGAAGTGAAGTTTGTTACGAGAAAGCGGATGGGAGCAAACAAACTTGGAGATCCGTTCACGGACCACAAACGCACATATGAAAAGATTATTGGTAGGTTCTTGCATCCTTCTTTCAACCAGCATCTTGCATTCAGCCAGTACTTGACAAAGGACGATTCTAACAAGTCAAAAGAGCCAGAGACTGCTCAGCAGGTTACCCCAGCCATCAACTCTTCCGCCACATCTTCGGTCACGACTCCAACCACCCCCGTCAGCGATACAAACTCACATTGCTCGCATGTCCCAGAGACCACCGCTGCCGCTACCGAAGCCTCTTCCGATGTCGATACCCACCTTACGCCACCAGATCAAACACCAAACACCTCCGCATCCGCATCCACAGCGTCAAAGACCAAAGTCATTGGAATCGATGAAATGAAGGCTATCATTACGGCCGAATACAACAAGGCTGTTTTTGAAGAGGCTCTAAAGCACATGAGGATATGGAGGGAAGTACTGCTAGCGCTAGGTTGGAGAGGATTAAGGCATATTTTGATAAGACGATGGAATTGTTGGGATAGGTGGAATCAATAGCATTGCTTGGAGGAGTGGTGTTTGGCGGCGGATCTGAGGTAGGGTGGGCGAGAGGAGAGCTGTGTAGGAGGGTTATTAAATATATTCTGAATTTGATCTGTCGAGATGGTTTATTATGATGTTTTGCTTGGTTCTGCAATTATGCGTCCATATGAAGTTTTAGAATTTGATTTGCCTGTGGGCTTTCTTTCCCCCAGCTCATTTGGGCTCACTGCTATACGGTAGGGAGCATAATTCGTGCTTCAATTTGGAGCATTGCTCACGAAGTCTTCATGAATTGAAAATCTTGTAAATCGGCAGAACAATTTTTTTAGTACTGATTTCCTTCGAACCTTCTACGGCATTCTGCGTCAGAACCCAACTCTTTCCCAAGACCTTGCCAATGTTTTCCCATCAAACCTTCGCAATTCTTTTTGGTTCATCTCCACTGCGATAACAACATCCTTCTTCAGCCAAACACAACTACCCCAACACGGTCGACAATGTCTTATACCCAGTTGAGATGCGGAGGGTGCAACCAGATCTTTGACAGCATGGAACGCAAGAAAGAACATATCGATGTCGCGACGGGACACCGTTCTAAGATTGTTGAGAATGCATATAGGTGGATCGTATCCTTGGACGAAGTAAACATTGGCGTCTCTTCAGATATGGAGTTCTATTGCGCCATTGAGGGTTGCGACTTTTCTAGCGTCAACGAGTGCAGGCTTCGTGCGCATTGCAGCACTCATAAGAGTCTTACTCTAAAGGGCAATGTTCAATTCCTTAAGCACACGACAAAGAAGGGATTGTTCGGACCGTATAAGGTGCCTGTCTACACATACACTTTCGAGACAAAGACGAGTATGTTTCCGGCTGCGAATGTTTGTTCGGGGGGTTACTCAGCGGTTTCAAATACTAACTGAGGAGCAGAGCAAGACAGGATCGATGAAAGCAACAACTCTCATGCAGCCCTCAGCTCGAGCTTGCCAACTGTCAATGCCATTGAAGCGCCCCAGGTCGCAGTCTCGAACAGCAATGATGCAGCTACCAGCCCACCATCACTTCCTTCCCAAGACAACTCTGATGCCGCCACCATCATCGTCGAATTCACATCCGAAATCATTACAAACGCGGAACCAGCAACCGAATGCTTTGGAATCAACGAGATGAAGGCTGCGCTAAGAGCCAAGTACAACAAGACCATCTTCGACGAGGCGTTGAGAACTATGATGGAGAAGGTCAAGATCTACATGGAGAAGACAATGGAGAGGCTTGGTTAGGTGGATTATAGGGTGGAATGTTGAATTGATGGAATGGACGGAATTGATGGAATGAGGGGCATAAAGCTGGAGTTGGAGTGCAAACATGGTGTTTCAGTATTTCATTTTTTTGTGTTGGAGTACGGAAAGGCATTTAACCTGAGATACTGCGGGAGGAATACAAAGTTCATAATTCAAGATAGTGAGCACTATAAGTCTATACTACTGATTTATTATGTGCTTCACTGCACTGGCTTTTCTTTACATTGGCATGCTTCTATTTGGAGGTCTTCTTGTTTAACTCAAGTCTTGCTCAATGAAGCTTCGAAGCCTTTTGCAGACGAGTTCAAGTGAGGTTTGAAAAAGTAATGGCATCTTCAAAGGCCAACAATCTACAAAAGCCTTCGAAGAATGGTATCCCGTGAGCCAAAAACAGGTGCATTGTTTCATTGGAATGTTTGCTAACGCGTCCGTCCTTCCTTGCGGAATCGCGCTTTCCCCTTGTCTCATTCCGGATCCATCCTTCTCAAATCCAGCAACAAACAACGACTGCATTCCAAACATTCTCTTTCAACGCAATTAGAGAGCTCGCCTCTGTTACCTCCTGTTGGCAACCCTTCCTAGCCTCAATCTCAGTCTTCGTCGCGTAACCGATGACTAATCCAACAACGCGACGAAGACTGGGATTGAGGCTAAACCCTTCCTTCTTTGAAAGATCACTACCTTCTTGAAGGCTTCTTCCCAGCGGCATAAACAACAACAAAAACATCAGCTCAACAACACGCGCTACCAACCTCCAGCTAATCAACAACGGAGCTTAAGGCTTCAAGAATGTCGACGAAAACAGCAATCATGAGAACATGCCCCGCATGCGAGTTCTTCTGTGTGGATAGAGCTGAGATGCACCATCACTATGTTGGTGTACACTACCTCCGACTTGTTTGGAACGCCTATCGAGAAACTGGCAATCCGCAGGTTGCTCACGTCAACGTTTCTTGGTTCTTGGGACAATACGTCTGCGCTGTCAAAGGTTGCGAATTTTACACCGAAGACAAGGGCAAGTTCGAGGATCACTGCAAAGAGCATCAGCGCCCGCTCGTCTTCAAGAAAAACCTTCACCGGTGCTCCTTTCTTCAAGATGGAAAGGTCAAGGAGACTTTCTTTTATGGCGACTTTGCTAGAGGTAAGTCCACCCCTTTCGGTACCCACTAAACTGGCGGTCGTGCTGTTGCTGACCTGATGATTTGGAAATAGACCCGGATTCGCCAACCTATAAAAACCTCGGAGACTGCAGCTCGACCGCTTGCTTTGAGACCGCACTCGCCGTTCACCCATTTTCTCCTCCCGTGACGCCCACCGACACCGACTTAGATCCGGAGACTGCAATTATGACCCCGGATGATAGTGAGGCAGGAGACACAAGTTTCTCGACAGAGGACCCAGACCAGCTCGCTAGAACGAGGGATACTGGAGGCCACGCATCCACCAACAACGCCGACACAACCAAACCTCTCCAACCCGGCAAAGCTACCAATACAGCTGGAAATACCCGCTTCAATGAGATGAAGGCTGCATTGAGATTGAAGTACCAGGAGAAGCTTTTTGAAGAGACCATGAAGGCTATGGAGAATCTTGATTTCGAAGGAAGTGAGGAGAGAAAGGAGAGGATTGCGGTGTATTACAAGAAGTCGATGGAGATGCTGAAGGGATTCAGTGAGGATATGGAGTAGGGAATGTTTGATGGTGAGGGATAAGCAATGTGTGGTTTTTAGTGGCGTGACTGGAGTACTTAAGCATTTGAATGACTTTTACTTGACTCAGTTTGTTTGACTTGCTTTCTATCTAAATTCACTGTGGTTGATTTCTCAAGCTTTTTTGCTACTTACAAACGTACTTTTTAAATGTTTTTTTTCGCTTTCCTTTGAACCGACTTCTCGCACCTGTCCGATATCCATCATAACTTACTTATTAAGTAGGTACTTACTTAAGTAGGGAATGGCAGTTAAAAGCAGTGAGGTTACTTAAGTACTCAAACGTATTCAATGGCGTACTTACTGCAGGGCACACAGGAGATCATGGAAGTTGATGGAAGGTTCCAGGTTCTTCGACTCCTGATCCCACACCTCAGAACAAATTCTCACTCAAATCTGCACCCTCCCATATCATCCACCACAAGACTTGCGAAAAACACCAACATTCCAAATCGAATTCGCAATGGACTCAGAAACCCCGTCAAGGATCTTCGACTGTTTGCATTGCGGAGCCAAACTTAAAAATGCCGAAGCATTAGATCACCACGTCATCGGTAACCACAACCGTTCCCTTTTTGATGCTTACGAAAAGTCTCTGGAGTCGCCTGAAACCAGCCATATCGACATCGTCGCAAACCTTGGAGCGCCATACGCTTGCGCAATCGAGGAATGTGACTATCATTCGCAATCCTTCTACGATATTGAACTTCATTGTGATGGACATCCTCAACCTCTTCTTTTCCAAAAGAGACTCCACTGGTACACCGAGTACGATCCGGCCACCGAAGAATATGAACAGCGCAGGTTTTTCATGAGCGACGAAGATTTGTGTAAGTTTGTTCAAAATTTCTCGGATTCTGGTGTCCAGGCATGTTGCTGATTGAGTCAACGAGGGAATAGATCTGAAAGACTTCCCTTCTCTTAGAGATTGCACCTGCTTCAAAGCTGGATCTAGCAGCAGCTTCGCAGCCACTCCTGCCTCTTCAGAAGCTGATACCGACTCATCCGATCTCCCAGCTGCCTCCGACAATCTCGACATAGCAGACAAGAAGGCCACTGCAGATCCAGAAGCACCAGAACAGCTTGAAAATCCCGCCGTCAGAAACACTTCTACCGGCATCGACACAACCCTAACACGACTTGCAATTGGTCTATCCTCGTTCAACGACTTCAGCTCGATGGACCAAATCAAGAGCACCCTCCGATCTCTAGCTCAGACCAACATCTTGGACGAAGCCGAGAAGAACCTGAAGAGTCACCGCGATGTCAACATCAACGCCATCAACGCAAGCACCCTTCAAATGAATCAGATTTGGGAGTTTACGGAGAGGGCAGTTGAATTACTGGATAGAACCGATACGCGGATCGACAGCTCTGATCAGGCCAAGTCCATTGATGCTGCCTGGACGGAGGGAAGGAAGGATGCTCTTCGAGCTCTTGTTCAGAAAGCTCTTTTCAATGAAGCATTGGAGGCTTTGGGTAACTCAGGGGTCGCTGATTTCAACGAATGTGAGGACAAGATGGATGAGCTTACGATTTATCTGGGAAGGGCTCTGGAGCTGGTTGATCGTTTGCAATATCGTTTGAATGCAGATGAGATGTAGAAAGGGATTTAGATTGGATTTTGTCTGGCGTTTGTGGAAAGCTCCGGGAGAAAGTGCTTTGTAAACAGAATGAAAGGTTTCTACAAGCGGGTGGGATCGTACTCTAGTATGTACTAAGAATTATTTTAGATTCTTGTTTGATCGACGTATATTTGCCATCCAGGCCTGAGAAAACATTCCTGGTTGTGAGAGGAAGCGTTGAAATCTTTTGATCTGATGATGTTACATTCAGGAATTCTCCTATCTGACCAACGCCGTGCCAATAGCTCGGAGAGTGTTCCCAGAGAAACCTTAAGTTGCAACGTTGGCAGAGGTTTTTCCCTTTCGAGAAGGTGCAGGTGCGCAGTTATACTGGACGTGCGACTGCAAGATCTGATTACTTTTTATTTGGCCTTTGGAAGCTGCACCTTCCTAATTCTCATCCTCCCCTCCTTCCCAGGTCAAATTCAACCTTGTTCAACCCTTCATCGTCATCCGACCCAGCAAAAGCATCCATCACAACTCTTCGAATAACACCAACATTTCCAACCCGTTCGTCTAACGATGCCCCTACCAACAACTTTCGTTTGCGATTTTCCAGAATGCCCTACTACGTTTTACTCCTACAATCGATGTCTACATCACTTCCTTGGTGTCCACCACACGGGCGTCGAAAACGTGTACAGTTTGGCTGAACCTGAACAACGTGTGGTTGCAACCGAATCTTGGACCATCCCGAATGTCAAGATTATCGGAGCTCAGAATGGTGATGGAAGTTGGCGGTTTGCCTGCGCCGTTAAGGATTGCACCTACCATACTTCATCTGAAGAGGAATTAAAGAGACATTGCGTCAGCCATCAGCATCCGCTCACCTTCAGACAGAAGGGCCTTCATCGCTTCTTCCGTGAAGGGTCGGGGACGGAGGCCTCCTTCTTTTTCTTGAGTGATCCGCAGGAAACTCGTATGTTTGTCGCTTCCGTCTTGCTAAATGTTCCCTTCTAGTACCACGTTTACTGACCAGCTGAATGTGAGAGTAGTGAACCGTCATCCAGATATCACCTTTGACTGTTGCTTCCCCTCTGGACGAAACAGTTACCTCGCCTCCTTCTGCAACAAAACCGCAAACTCGATTTCCCGAAAGCAACGCGAAAATGCACAACAAGCCGAAGCAGCCGCTCTTGCCATCAGCAACGCAATCAACAAACTGAAGATCCTTTTCCAAGTCAACGCTCAAACAACTATCCTCGACGAAGCCTTGAATACTCTGAACGGGCAGCCTGGTTTCAATTTCGACGCAAGCATAGCAAGGTTGGATGATATGATCAAGATGTGGAAGGACTCTGTGAGAGCCATAGAAGCTTCTATGATTTCTGCTGGACGTATCTCTCCTGAAGTGGAGGCCATGCTTCTCAACAATACCGTCGATGGTACCGTGATTGAGGAAAAGAAGACCGCTATTGAGCTTGGCCGCACCAAAGTCTTGCTCGAGCTTTCGTTTTCCACTTTTTCTGGTGGTGATGCATGTCGCGGATGTTAGACACAAAATGGAGCTGCTTAAGGAATATCTCGAACATACATTGGCATTGGTGGATCAATGGAGCGCAGATGGATTAGACTGGGATGAGCTTTAGTGTGCATGTTGGATACGTGGAATGACCAGGGAAGAGGATGGAATGCTGTCTGGATATTTGAAGCTTGCAGCAAACTGATTAGATGTTATGTAGTTTTATGGGAAGTACTTGATGTATAAAGGGATAGAACTTTTCATTTTCTTCTTCTTCAGAGGCGTTATTTGTATGTTCACTGACAAAACAGGGCCGTCTCGATTATCTACGGGCGAATGGTCTAGGCGGTATGACACCCCCTTAGCACGAAGTAAGAACCCAAATCTGGGGGAGGTCCGGGGTTCAACTCCCCGTTTGTCCAAATCTTTTGGCACAAACGCAGTCCTCTTCTTGCTAAACATTTTCTCAATTCTTAATAGTACTTCATTCCTCTTCATACTTAAGGTAGCCCGCCGGCTAGCTGGTAATTGGCTGAGATACTTACTGCTGATGATGATGGAAAGCCAGGGAAAGACCGATTTGCATGCTACCTCCACGTTCTTGAGACCATTCCACTGGGAATGCTCAGCTTTTTGGATTCGTGACGTCACATTCCTCGCTTCTCGATTTTTACGTCCGTACCAGTAGGTAACAACAAAGGAGAAATCGATTGTTCTCAACAATGACACACTCAAAGAAACACCACGAACATTCTCCTCAAGGACCACGAACAACGCTCGAATCTCAAAGCCAACTCGCAACAAAGCCATCGTTTGTGCCGACAACCTGTACAGCTCAGGTATCTCGCCGGCCCATGTTTATCTGCATGCAACTTCGGTGCTGCTTTCGGCTTCGAAGTTTTCTCAAGGCGGCAGATCATCGACTGCATCAGCATGTGTGGCATTCTTCAACAACTTCGGTCACGACTGCCCCAATCTTACGACAATGAAGTGTGATCCTACCCTTCCCAGCGCTTGCTCTTTTCATGACTGATGGTCCGACGAAGGCATTTGAGATAAGTAGATGCCAATTACCTTGCCTATACCCATTCCACGACAGATCCAGCACTTGCAGTTTGTTGTCCTCGAATGCTACCTACTGTTCGCCATGTTTACCTAGTTCTTTGCTGCCTCTCGTAGCTCCTGTCAGACCTCAGACTAACCAATGGGATAGGGCGACACCCTTTCAGCAATCACTATACCCCCTCCAATCATGTCACCAATTCTAGCCGTTACCACCAAATCTCGCCCGCCTCGCAAACCCGTTCGACTAAATTGTCCTCCCACGCCATCCAACCCGGTACCATTTTCACCTCATCCTTCAGGCTGTACGAAGACTACTTCCCCCGCTGCCATCGCCACCGAGGCTTTCGACTTCATCGGCTAGACTCCCGATTTCAAGCTCGTCTTCCAGTAGTTCAGCATCTACGCCCATGGCGCTCACTGCGGCCCACAACGGCGCATATCCAAAGAAACGATATCAACGGAGATTTGAAAACAGGATGGAAGCCAAACTTCGAACCAGCCTCAGGAAAGCGCTCATGGATGATGCCGTCGGAATCCTCTACGATTCCTTTTCTTTATGAACGAGAGTAATGGAAGGGTTGAGCGGTCCAAGGAAGTGCTGGCAGAGATGAAGGTAGCGATGAATGAGAATCATGAGGTACAGGGTTGCGGATGGTACGAGATGATGGATTACTAGCAGCAAGTTGGCAGAGATTTATGTAAAGACTGCCCTAATCGGATTGGGATCGTTCCTGGGAGTCGTCACCGGCATCAGTTGACGTGACAGTGGCTACTGGTCAGTTTTGCTTTTGTCCTACTGGCTCTTTGGAAGGCTCCTCGTTTCTTGGCTACTACATATTGCAGTATCACTAAAATGCCTTCTCTAGAAGTCGTCTAGGTATTACTTGTGGCCTCTATCTTAGTAGCTTAAGTCGATTGACTTATGACTTCTTCATGCAATTGATTCTCTGAGCGCATTCTTTCTAGCAAGTTCTCCATGCTATGGTTGCTCATCGGGTGAGTACTTGAAATCTACTTACTGCTCCACACTGACAATCCCAAAAGTCTCATATAAACAACCATGGACCTGATACCATGCTGTCAGATCAGACTCAAACTTTCTCCGGCTCTGCCCTGGCCTAATATGTTATCTTTCTCATCAAGTTCAACCATCTGGATTGTTTTGGGTTGAGAGCGACAGGCGTGTGAGATGCTTGAGCCTCTTCTCTACCTTCCCTGGCAGGACGTGATGATTTGCCAATACGAATTTTCAACGTAAATATTTCTCTGCGGATGGCGTAGATCAGAGCACCACTATAGAGAACACCAGCGAAAGGTACGCTTGTGCGAGCCACCAATGAAATGCAAAAATCAACAGTCCATCTACTTAGGTCGAGAATCGAACCGTGAATCTTTGTGGTCAGGGTGGGTGGGAACAGTCTGTGCTCAGGAAGCTTGCGTGAACCGTTCAACGCCAGCCTCGGAGAAGTTAGCCTCGAGCTCAGGCTCTCTTCGTAGCGAACCATCCAGTGCGCCTCTCGAACCGAGAACATGCTTTCCGATTCGCGAAATAGGCGGCAACCCTTCACCTTCCTCGCAACCCAGCTTCCGCCTGGGCTCCTCAGAGCAACAACGACGACAACAACAATCGACAAAGACATGCGAGAATGAATCCGGATAGCAACCTGCTATGCGAGGTAAAGTGGGGCCGAAAGGCTTTCCAGAATCCGCAAGACAAGGAACGACATCGACTCCTGACGCATTGCAACCTCGTTATCAATGTCTACGCGTGCAATGACAAGCTAAGCGGCCTTTCGGGACGAGACGAGGCTCCACACGTCAAGATATACCGCTCTTTGGATCTCAAATTCCATTGTGCTGTACAAGGCTGCAACAATGCGGAAATCGACAGATTTGTCTTCATCAGACATTGCAAACAACATTTGCCGCCTTTGAGCTTGAAGGACGGATGTAACCTCGTGACACCAGGGTCCTTGGCAAAAAGTCCGGCCACGGATGTGAAACTCAGCGGATCACTTACGAGGAGTATGACAGCAGTATCAAAGGCTACAAAGAGACGACTCTTATCACGTACAAAGCAGAATCCGGTGAGTTCCCCTAGATCAACTGCAGTGAGACCAGGTACTGACACGGTTAGAACCATTTGGACAGCCTGAAACTGTTCATCCGCTACATTTGTTCACCTCGACGCGCAGTAAGCATGAAGACCATCCGAACGAATATTCAATCAATATCATCGGCTGACTTGCAATGCTATCGTTAATCCAGACTCCAACAGTACGAGTACATCCTTCATACCCGAGATAGCCACCCCGAAGCTCGATTGGCGCAACCTGCACTCTCCAGTGTCTCCACAGAACAAGGATGCCGGCACACAGACTGTCCCTTTCTCCGAGACGAAACAAATACTTACAACCATACCACCTACGGCTGCCAGCACCAACCTCAAACGCAAACTGAAAGCCGACCCAGATCCTGTTGGAACTGTTGAAGAGATGAAGGCCCGTCTCCGCTCGGAATATCAAAGGATTCTGTTCGAGGAATCGATGAAGACTATGAAGGATCCGGAAGCTGATTGGGATGCCAGTTCGAGGAGAAGAGAGAAGATGGCGGCTTACTTCCACGAGACGATGGATTTCTTGGATGCAATGGGATGTGGAAGTTAGCTATAGGGTAGAAGATGGAGTTCTACAGAATGGGTTGTACATACTTCAGCTCTGTGGAGAAAAGTTGATGTCAGTTCTCCTACGGACAAAAATGAAGAATTAAAAGCAGATTCCAGTACCAGTTGCGCAATCTCTCATGAGCTCGAAAGCTGAAGCGGTTCCAGATTTCTCAAACACATTAATTGGCAGCTGACTGTTCGACTATGGAAGCATCGTTTCAACCCAAGAGTCGCGAAACCCACTGATCCCAACCACTCTTAAGAACAACAATACAGACCAGAAAAAGAGGGACATGCTGGAGAGCATCAGCAGTGTTGCGAGAGGATTGCGGTTAGTATTAGACGACTTAGGCTTGGCCATGGGTGGCTGAAGAGTGACCGTGCCTGCAGCCGATGGGGGTACTCTTCTCGGCTGACGACGAGGCACTGCCGGTGGAAGCTCCATCCTGCCACATTGGCAATCCCAGAAATCCCGAAGGAATATCCAGTTGCTGAAGAACTTTTTGTATCCCCACTTTCGGTTCTTCCCTGCTCTTCTGCTAGCCCTCAGGCAACTCTGAAGCAAATCCCATCCCAGGATCACATCCTCGAGATCCAGCTGTAGCCCTTCCAAGTGACATGTCATCTTGTGGCCATCCGTGGTAGGTTCGGCAACTCGGATAAGGTAAAGAATCCTTCTCTCAGGTGTCCAATTCGATGCTTTTTGCCACCAGGAAAGGTCCCCATTAGTCGCCTTGGTATCTGTGGAAGATACCACGTCCGGATATCCCTCTGTTTTCAGAATCTTTACTGCACCGGAGCCCAGCCTCCTCCGAGCTTCCTCGACGTAATGTACGCCGATAGGATCGAACAGCAAGTAGCCCGGCCCGTTAGAGAAAGGGTAGGTCTCATCATCGTTTCCCCCGGCCACCAAGGACGAGTTGATATATTCCTGTTTCCAATTAAGTCTTTCCTTGTTGATCGCCTTTTCCATATATTGCTCGTAGCTCAGATGCCGAAATCGCCTGGGATATCGCTTGTAATATATGGACTGTCTTTGGATCTCTTTTGCGAAGCCGACTTTCCGATGGATACAGGTGGCATTCGGACCACTGTGGCGTCGAATGAGCCGAACGATAAACTCGATGATACCGCGAGATTCGTCATCGGATTCGTTGCAATGGTTGGCGAACCAATAAGCTGCGAAGTATTTGCGGGTGTATGCACTACGGACGATGGCGTAGATTCGACGACAGGTAAGTGATAGAGCCAGGAAAGTGTGCGGGTTGCGGATTTGAATGAAGATCTCGTGAAGGAGTTCGTTGGGGAGATGATCTAGCTGCAGACGTGTACTGCTTTTGAGCTCGGTAAATCGCATAGTATTTGATCCGAGACGTGGATCGGATAGGGTGAGAAGAGGATACTCGGAGATGGGGCTTCTGCTAGGATTAGCTGTTGTGATATAGATTGGGCAGATGAATGGCCACGTACTTACTTCCTTTGTGCAACTTTAGCACTATTGTGCGGGTTTCAAGATACTTATGTATGTTCGTTTCCAATTGTTCTCATTGGAGGTGTGACTGCATGGCCCAGTTACATCACCGGAGATCCTGGGAAATGTTTATAGTCATTTTTGCTGAACAAATTAAAATAATATGACAGGGGCGAATGGTCTAGGCGGTATGACACCCCCTTAGCATGAGCTGCACCTCGAAGGGTAGAGCAGTACAGTTGCTGAGTTGGGGGAGGTCCGGGATTCAACTCCCCGTTTGTCCAACCTTTTGCACTCGACGTAGGCCTGCTCGTGTAGCACACGGTGGAAAAGCCACTGTGAGGTAATGCCGGCCCATAATAACACCTCCATTTGTGAGGAAATATTGCACTGGATCACGGCACTAACCGTGCCACAATGCCCTATAAACCTCACTCATTACTTGCATCTCTAGATAGTAGGCAGGACACCATTTGTCAATCGTCTCCATCCAATCATCGGACCAGCTTGTCAAGAAATGAGCTCTACAGAACTCCCAGTACTCTGGCCAATATCCCGCTTCTCCCCAATCGAGGATAGCAACAATCTTCCCATCCTTCACCAATATGTTTCCACCATGTAGATCAGCATGCGTAAAGACCGACTCATGCCCATGAAGTGCCCGAACAGATTGCACAAGAATGTAGTCCTTTGGTACTATCTGTCCCGGTGGTGGCCTTGCATAAGGTGGGAATCTATCACTCAGAGCCTTGACGATTCCCTCGTTGAACTCCTCCTCGCTGTTGAAAGGCCCATACTTCTCATTGGTATAGCCCCAAGATGCTGTAAACATTGCCGCTCGACAATGGCTACCATCATAGGGACCGATGAAGTATTGCTTAGGCTTCAGCATTCGTAACTGCTGAATATACCCTTTGAGCTCCATAACAATGGATTCCTTTTGGCTTTGATCGAGGGTATCCCAAATGGCCGAAAGCGCATCTCCTTCGATGTACGACATGAGGATGTAGCCGATGCCTTTGTCGATGTATGCAGATTCGACTGCCGGAACAGGGATGGTCGTATTTTCGGATACGTACTTCATGGCTTCTGCTTCAGCCATGGTGATGTTGGAACCGAACTTGATGACCAGATCATAGTATTGGACAACTCCAGGTTTGAGAACAAGGCTTTCTTTGATAACTTCCGGATCTGCGATAAGAGAAGGTGGTCCGATAAAGTCAGAATAGAATGAGCCCTGTTCAGTGGTAGCGGTTTGGTCCTGAATTGCCGACTTCATGGTGTTGTTGCTTTCGGTTTTCTCTTCGGCAGCATTGGTGTCTATCAACCCAGGGTCGTCCAGTCTAGAAGCGACAAGTGGAGTACCCTGGGCTAGCCCACCGAACACCGTTGGAATGGTTTCTTTGCTGAAGTAACTTGCGATCTCCGTGCTGTCCGATAGAAATGAGAATTTCTGGCTGATACATTTCGGCAGAAGCAGCTCGACGAAGAAGTCTTTGGGCACACCGATGACAAAGAATCGCTGTAAAATACCGGGATAATGCTCGAGTAGCCGGGGCATAAGTCCACGTAGAACTGACAGGATCGTTCTCTTCTGTCGCTCAAACTTCTCGAGAATTGATGGAGCCGTTGATGTGCTCGGTCTAAACCGAACGACAGGTGAAATACAGAGCCTATTAATCTGACCACGCCGTAGCATAAGCCAAGCATGCTCCAGCATCGTTTCCAGCATAAGGATAAGCAAATCCTCAAGTGTCCCGACTCCATAGCCAAATTCATCAAAATGCGATGCAAGTTTTCTTGAATCCAGATCAATCCAGAAGATGGCTGATGCTCCGCCGCCAGTCGAGTTCGTGGGTTGGGTTGTATGGGATACCAGGTACGATATTGCGCTGGTTTCTCTGGAACCTCGCGAGATTCGGGGTATTTCGCGTGCTCTCCAAAGAAGGGTGTTCTTTAAGCGTTGAATGCAGGCATCTCGTTGGAAGAGATTTGGACAATCGTCAAAAAACTATGTGAAATTAGTTAGCAAGGTTTCGCTACTACCGGAAGCCACTTTCAATATACCTTGATGATGATGACACGGAAGTTGGCTCGATCGGTGATGGGGATACCCCAAATTTCGGGTGGCTCGGCTTTCAGTTTGACGACGAAAGGGTCTAAGCGCTCGTTTATCGTCTCAAAATCATCTTCTGTGAGCTTTGTCGGCTGATCCATCTCGCAGGAGCAAGTGTTGATGTATTCTGCTTGTCTTATCAATGACTGCGAATGGTGATGTTGATTGAGCTGTGAGGTATGGTGTTGTCGTCAAATCCTTCAGAAGTCTTTGTTGTGGTGAGGTGTAGAGGAGAGAAGGGCTCTTGTTGCACCTGGGAAATGCTTGGCCAGTTACTTAGTGGGGTTACACACAGTGCTCGGCTAGTGCATATGCGGAAGCGCGAGCCGCCTTTCATTGCGGCGCATGTTGTGTTCCGGTCCCAGCGTGCTGCGGCTGTCTTCTCACACGGCCTGGGCTGGCGAACTCAAGCGCCCCGGACCGGTCCACAGTAGCCGCCGAGTTCGCTGCAATAACAAGTAGATATTGGTCATTCTCTGGACGATTCGTTCATCAGCGTGGAAATACCTTAATAGAGCTAGCAAAAGAGTGCTGCCAGAATACAGCAAGAATATTTCTCAAACGGGCCAAATTATTCCGAGTGCCATATTCCACTATCACCTAAGTCCTACTACCGTTGTGCGGTATACCACTTGCCCTTCCATTTGAGACAGTTGCTACTGCCGCTACCCTTATCAACTTCAAAATATTCTAAGAGTCAGTAAGAGCCAACTATTGTGATTCTAGTCCCGAGTTGGATGAGTAGACCGGTCCGTTTGGCGAGTATGGTTAACGGTTCAGCAGTCCGGGCCATAGACCAGCTGCCAGGCCGAGACTCAGTAGAGACTCTGAGACAGATCAACCGGTCCAATAGAATAGCAAGATAGTTACATGTGAATGTGCTACTCTCTATGGTGAGGATTCTTTTTGAAGTAACAGTTCGAGCATATAAACCTGTGCGATGGGCTCCGCAATTGCATGTAAATCTTTTGCTGCAAAGTCTCAGATCACATCGACTTGAATATTTGCACTATGTCCACAGTTTCGTCCGATTCTGCTACCCCGGCTGGCCCTGACAATGGTATTGTCCAACAACCCGTTCAGAATAACGTTCAACAGGCAGTGCAGGGTCAGCAACCAATTCCTTCCTTCAGTGAAGCCACACGGCAAGCTTTTGAGGACTATCTTGAGAATAAGAAGTGGTCCAAAAAGCGATTTGATGCACCAAGAAGAGCTCGATTCCGTGCTTACTTATCGTTTCCTGAGGCAACAAAGCCTGATACCAGCGATCCGGACTATAATAAGGTACGTTTTTTATTCTTTTATTTCCAAATACTAATCTAATGAAATAGATAATGGCCGAACGTCACTTTTGTCTTAGTAATTTTATACTTGGTGACGAGTCACTTGGCCAACGTCAAGATCAATTATACCGGATCCCGCCTCCGCTTGCACTTGGAACACAGCCAAATGCGCCAGTTCGTCGTCGTCCCCCACAATATGTTGTCTGTAACTACGAGGCATTTGACCATATTGTTGCATTACATGAAGAAATGGGGCATCCAGGTAAAAACAAGCTGTATGAAGAGTTTGATCGACGCTTCTATGGGCTTACAAGAGAGGAAGTAAGTAAACATCTTTATTTCAGTTTTCGAGTTCTAATACACATATTCAGATTACCTAGCTTGTAAAGCGTTGCGAAGTCTGTTTAAGGAATCGTCCAAGCAACACAAAGCCTCCCTTGACGCCGATTAGGTCCCGTCGTATCCTAGAAAGAGTTCAGATTGACCTAATTGATAAGCGTGCAGAACCGGACGGCGACTATAAGTGGATTCTCACGGTTAGGGACCACTTTAGTAAGTTTACTTGGGCTTATCCTTTAGCAGACAAGCAAGCAGCCCAAGTGGCAGAAAAGCTAGCTTACTGGATGGCATCTGCTGAGCCTGCACAAACAGTTCAGTGCGATAATGGCACTGAATTTAAGGGCATATGCCGGTTATTACTGCGTTCCTTTGGTATTCGGATGAAACACAGTAGACCGCGTACTCCTCATGTTCAAGGACTTATTGAGCAGGCAAATGGGGTAATAGAAAGCAAGCTGGCAAAATGGATGCTGGTAACCGGTCGTTCAGACTGGCATAATGGGCTTCCTATTGTTGTTTTGCAGATAAACCGTGCACCACATTCAGCATTGGGGCGAGGTGTATCACCATTCTCGGTTTTTTTTTGCCGTGAGCCTCGATTTGATTTAGCTGGTACGCCTGCATCATTTTATCGGCCTCCTATACGTCATGGAAATGATATAATTGAGGAGGCTGATGATGAAGATTCGATTTCGAGTGATTCTTCAGATTCAGATACAGAAGATATTGGTCGTTTTGCAGAAGACAGCGACGGGAGCGACGATGATGATGACAGTAATGATAGGAGAGATGGTGGAAATGGTATAGCTACTGGGAGCAGTTCTACCTCGGATAATACTGGTGATAATGGCGGGTTTGATAACAATCACAATGCTGCAGAAAACGAGCGAAATGAAGAAGGAAATGAAAGCACTGGACTAATATCAAATGGTGAGTAATTCAATTGAGTAGTTTATTCATTTAAGTCCGAGTCTGATCAACGTCTGAACTCTAGGGATTTCGGAATTGAATATTGATCCCCAACTTCTAGCGTTACCTAGATCATCATTGGTAAATGCTGGAGATAGTGTCTTGATTGCAAACACACCTGACCCAGTAAATCGTGTCACTGAGCCTTCAATTCCAGGGCAGTTTCGAGGTGAAGTCCGAGCTGATATTGATGGTAAGTACTTTTTAACTCCGGTTAAAAAACTTGAACGGCTTTTAATACTATTTCAAAGCACCTACACCATCAAACGAGTTGACAGCAATGGAGAAGCAAGTGCTCCCGAGTTTGGATAGGGCTGCTGAGCTTGCAATTAGAAAGTATAGCAAACGAGGTCAAACTGTAGTATTTCAGCCTGGCCAGATTGTTATGCTTTCTATCCCTCGTCCTGACCGAGAGTCTGGTGACACACATCGACTACCTTGTCGAGTTCTGAAGGGTCCAGTTGGTACTGATCAATACTTATTACAATCAGAATATGGTGTTTTGGATCGGCTCCAACATACACGAGACCTTATACTTGCAGAATCGACAACGTCGTTTTACTCAAGTTTTCCACCCCCCCCTCAAAACATCGAGGCAGTAAAAGACATCGAGAAGATATCTCTTAGAACTGCAGCGCATAAAGCGTCGATGGTCAAACGTCATATGGTATGTACGAAGCGAATACTTATGTTCTTATCCTTTAAATTTTATTAATGTCAATATGCTAATACATTTGCGGCAGGTTCGGGTTTACTGCAAATGTGCTGGGAAAAGTACAAAAGGAACCTGTCTCACTCGCCGTTGCCTATGTTTAAGGAGTGGTGCTTCATGTACTAACTACTGTCATGGGATGGATCATCATTCACGAAGCGGTTGCAAGAACATGGCGGTACCAAAGCTCCAAAATATTGCAGCTGTTTGTGAGCGAGAAAGACAATCAAGTAGTACTTCAGCACCACCATCGTCTGGCCTTCGAGCTTCAACTCTATCGAAGACTTCAATTTCCTTGTCAAAGCAATCCAAGCTCCCGAACCTGTCCACAAGAGTCAAGCAGTCGAAACGGACAAGACAACAAAAGACCTCGAAGATTATCTCACAGTCGGCTTCATCCAGAAAGGCTACCCAAACAACGTCCTCCAAGTCATCCACTCGGCCAGAAAGTACTCGTTCTCCAGCATTGAACCCCCCAGCAACGACACTGGCATCTGCATCTCAACACCGTCGCATCTTGACCCCTCGTCTCTCAGTTCCACAAACTCTTCGTGGTAAACATCTGCACTCTCAATCTGCTTCTGAAATACGGGGTACTTCTGAGTCTGCAGAAGCTGAAGCACAATTGTTTCGAGAAATCGAAATGATGTCTTGATTTGAATGGAGATAGTGTAGGGGTAGAAGGTGGGACTCGGGGCTCGGTAGGAGAAACTCTAGTATAATAGTTAAATAGTGAATACTACACAAATAAAACAGCGATTGGTCACTTGCCGATTGGACGGGTCCAAGATACTTGAGTTCGCTTCACTTCGCCAGACCGGGCCGTTCATAAAGGGAGACGCAAGACGCCCGGACCGGAACATGTTGCGTGTTTCTCGCTTCTGTAAGCGCCCGTTGTACTGTATATCACCATCAGAACCATGTACATCTATTCTAAGCTGAAGCTTCACTTCGAAGGCTACACAAATATCTATACTCCAACTTATCTTGCGCCACTGTAGCCGCCGTTGGAAAGATTCGATCATAACTCAGAGCGCTAGAGCTAGACGCCATCCGAGCTCACTCTGTCTACTCTGGACGATTCAGGACGAAAGCTCGTCAATCATTCACTCGAACTGCTTCTTTACCAAAAGGATCTCAATGATTTTCGAGGAAACCAGAACTCAGCAGTGCACTGTGAACGACAAGGAGAATATATGCAAATCAAGCGGCTGTCTTGTTGGGATGTCTATACTTCGTACGATCGTCGTGAATAGGCGCCTAACCCATCCTGTCAACTAGTTTGTCGTGGAGGAATGGAAGCTCAGAAACGGAGAAAGTACTTAAGAAGTAGAAATATAAAGAGTCCATTGAAGAACTTACATTGAGAAAACAGAAACAACATCCAATCAGCCCTCCATTCCATACCCCAACAGCATTCGTTTCAGCTCCATATTCGTGGAGTAATCTATCACTTCCAGTTCCATACATCGAACTTTCAGTCTTCTGAACAGCTCTAAACATCCCTTGCTACAGGTAGCAAGCAATACCGGAGCCATCAGACCGCCAAACTCAACAGCAAACAACTCTCATATCGCTTTCACAATCTTGCCTGCTTGCAGCCATCCCAACATTTCCACACCGTCACTTCCCAGAAGCACACATCTTACATCATGTCCCATCCTGGCCGCGGCTCTTCAGTCTCTCGCTATGAACCTCAATCATCGTCATCTGGCTCGAGCAGGGGGCGCTATCCTATTCCTCCATCAGCAGCTGGATCTGGATCTGGATCCGGCCGAGGAGGCTACCCTCCAATCCCACCCCCTGGGACCGTTCGCGGAGGGCACCCTTCCAGATCACAGAGCAGAGCTCCGTCTGGGGGACCTGAAGGGTATGCACAAATCCCAAGTCGAAGAGGCGGATATCCTTCTTCCGATGCCCGGAGCACCAGCAGTGGGAGCAGCGACCGTGACCGATATCAACGATCTGAGGGAAGCTACCCTAGTAGTGTCTCAGAGTATGAAGCTGCACCACCATCACGTCCGCCATCTTCTCGTCCACCATTGACTGAATACGAGCTATCGGTTCAGCTGTATGGCCTCGGAACCGTACAACCGGCCCACTGGGGACTTGTTATTGGAGAATCAGGTCCCAATGTCAACCATGGAGAGTTGCACCATGCAGTAAAAGACAGAACCGATAACGACTTCGAGTACGAAAAGAAGACCGGATACTACAACTCTGCTCAGGCCCAAGGTCGTAGCATTGTGGCAAGCAAATGGGACTGCGATACTCGAGACCGATCCGCTGCTATTCTTTCAACTGTGAAGCCGCCAATGCCCCCAAATGAAAACTGCCAGAACTGGGTTACCAACGGGCTTGGTCGTCTCGAGAAGGAACGGTATGTTCCGGAGGGAACAGAAAGTTATTGGAGGACTCAGATGGATCAAACCAGTGCAGCCGTTGCTGGAAATCTTCGCCGTGATGGGAGATCCTGGATTGAGAATAAAGATGCGCTTTCTCGGAGACCACCACCAACTGCTCCAGCTGATGCTCGCTTTGGAGCAGGGCAAACTGCTCCGCGTCGTCCACCTGGAAAACTTGCTGCCAATCCCGAATTTCTTGCCCGGATGCAGAATCTGAGTGGACCTCGAAGAAACTAGTCTTGTGATTTTGCCCTTACCTGAAGGGTTGTATGTGAGAACTGAGGAGCCGTCTCGCTTGCAGGGATTCTCGATGTTGTGCTGAAGTTGTGGAGCGTTGCTGGAGCCCGGCAGGAACCGGCAGGGGGCGACACTATGGGGAAGGAACAATGTCGGCATAGGACAGGGCCTTTATTTCTTTTTTTATTAGCTTGCATCATACCCCAATCATCTTCGTTGTTTTCTTACTTTTGTCCATACTTCGAATGAAAAGTCCCATGTTGTGAAAGATGTTGTTGGTGAAGCGGGGGGATTCCGCCAGAGAAATCTGTTGCCCCGCCAAGGTGGCGTCACTTCCACTGATCGGCCATCAAAGAGACAGCGCTTCGAGACAGGCAGCGGCTAACAACGCCCAACCTCTTTCCCTTCCTATAAACTCCAATGGATTCCAACCCTTTCTTCAACAAACCGTTCCAAAATATTCTCGGCATACTTCTTACAAACAATGTCGGACCAAACGTACAATCTCTCCGTCCTCGTTTATGGCCTCGGCATCAACGCACCTTCCCACTGGGGCCTCGCCCTTGCCTGGCCTTCCTCACCCATCGGCTCCCTTTACAACATCCGGCGAAACTCCGATGAAACAGCTTACACCTATGAAGAGCTGCACAACATTCGCTTCCCCGACCTTCTCCTCGAAGGTACGAGTGTCCTCGCCACTGGCATCTCCGAGAGCCAGAAATTAGCGCTTGAGAGTGCTTTCAGGGCCGTTGAGGTCAGTGACGGGATGGAGCATTGTCAACACTGGGTTGTCCGTACGATTGGAAAAGCTGAGGAGTTGAAAGTTGTTGAATCTGGCACTCGGGATGTCTGGAATGACGTGATTGAGATGGAGGCGGAGAAGGTGAAAGAGAAACTGGAGACTCAGGGACTAAGCTGGGTCGAAAATGAGGGAAAGATCAAGCGCCGGGCGGAGGGCGAAGTGGTTGATGCTGCCTTCTTTGACGGTGGGAAGGGCCCGGTGGAGAAGTCGGGATCGGTGAAGAAGATTGACAGCGGCTTCATGTCCATGTTTGAGTCGAAGTTCACTGGGATTCGGTATGATGACGTGGACAAAGGGTCCCAGAAGTAGAAGACGAAAGAAGCTTGCTTGCTTGCCCTCATTCAGTGCGCATGCAACTGTGGCTGCTGGCCTGAAAGTTCAGTTTCCGCTGTTCATAAACTTCTCCGGTTCATGTGACGCTGCTCATGATCATGACCGTAATCGCGAGGTTGAAAGCATCTCCGCCACCTGCATTCTACTCCGAATCACAATGATGCGAAGGTTCAGAAATTTTCTCTCGATTTCTTAAGAGCGGGTCATAAGACTGTATCTCGCTCTCCTCTGCACGGTACCAAGTTACTCCCGAACATGCAAGACGTCGAGCTAATGAAGCATCAGATTCCGCAATCTCCAGACTCACCACTGTTGAGTCTACCGACTGAGCTTCTTCACAACATATTTATTCGTGTCGATGAACCTCAGACCTTCCTATTGCTCGCGTTTATAAATAGGAGGATCAACAGCATCGTCCGCTGTGAGTACACTCGTACAAGCTTTGCAGCATTTTGGTTTACCAACTACTGTGATGACTCCGACACGGGAAGTCCTGGTATCATGGAATTCATCGTCCGCTTCATCCGACGACATAGTAGCGCCAATGCTATGTGCACTCATCGCAATGAAAGGTTGGCAGATTTCTTGCGAATCTGTAATATCGGGGGAGTTCAGTTATCGGATCTCGATGCTGAAACTATCGCCGTTAAGACTTCTCTCGAAGCAGAAGCGTACGTCACTTCACCGATTGTAGCAAAATCTCCGAGGGTTCTGTTCGATGTTAGAGAGTGGGGATACCATCTGAATGGGAGCAATCACAACATTTGTCCCGTTTCGCGTACATATGGGGGTTCTGATTTCTTCCATTTGGAGAGGGACTCCATTGACGAGTCTTATTGGCAAGAGGTCACAACATGGAAATTTCAGAGGAGGTTAAAGTATCTCGTACGGCTGTCTTGCTCGGCGGTAAGAGATCTCTCAAAATGTCATTATACCCGATTAAAGCTTGATGTTGAGGATGTGATACTCGGCCAGGAGCTTCTTCAGACTTGGCAGAAGGTTAGTGTGAACAGGACGACATCGGAGATCCGTACATTTTACAGAAACTGGTTGCTCATACGAGACTTCTGGGATTGCCAGTGTGGAAACATAACACCGAAACTGACATGTCAGTAGCATTCTCTGGTTGACCACGCTCCACGGGAATGCTTGAGGTCGAACACCGAGTAGGCTATTTCCCGTAGAGACTCGAGAGGAAGAGCTCTGCTGCATACTAGAATGTTTAAGATTCTAACCCTACTGTTCAAGACGAATTACTTACGTCTATCCTCTAAACGATAATCATACCGATAAACAACCTAATCACTGATCACCCCCTCAAATGCGGCCCTCACTACTCCCAACAATCGCTCTTCGTCCTATTCCTCAATCACCTCAGCTACCTCACTAACCTCCTTCTCAGCCGCCATATCAATCTACTTCTCAACCGCCATATCAACCTCCTTCTCAACCGCCATATCAAGATCCTTCTCAAGCTCCTTCTCAACCGCCGTCTCAACAGCCTTCTTGATCTCACTCTCCGAGTCAACCTCTCTTCCAGGCACTTCCTCGGCCCTCATCCCGGCACCCACCTCAGAGTCCTGCACAACGCCCTTCTCACCTTCCTTTTCGGCCTCCTGCTTACCCTCACCAAAGATACCAGCCTCCACTTCGCGAATCCTGGCAGCCGAATCATCAATGTCAGCGACATCCTCACCGCGTAGCCTCTTAGATGCGAGCGCACTGAGAGCCTTCCTCATCTTAGCCTGCGGCTCCTCTGCTGATTCGTGCTCTCCCTCTGGGAGCTTCCTCTTGTGTCCTTGTTCGCTGGCGTTGTTCGTGGGCTGGTCGGGTGGTGGGGTATCCTCAGTCAAATCAATGACTTGTGGAGCTGTGACGGGGATGGTAGAACGTCTTGTGGTGCTGGAACTCGGAGCTTCTTCTGCTGGGTTCAGCAGGGATGCGATAGTAAGCTTCCTTGGAACACGCTGGGCATTCCCGGTACGACTTCCGGTGGAGGCGATAGTTGCAGAGGTACTGCTACGCTTAGGAGTGTTATCGGAGCTGGTGATACCAGATCGATGGGCGGGAGTGTTGGTGGAGGTATGGTTGAAAGGAAAAGGTCGGAGAAAGTGAGCGAGAGTTCCATTGCCGGTTGGTGAAGAGTTGGCGCGCACAAGGGCGGATGTAGCTTGCTTGGAGGCATCGTCCGTAGAGGTGGTGAGAGCAGGTCGAGCAGTGGTTGTGGTGGTGGTCGGGTTTGGTGGGTCCGCACGGATGCTTGGAACAGAATCTTTCTGTAAGAATTGGAAGCCCATAAACAGCGGTACGTGCTCTGAGATACTGGTTAGCAAAGGTATCAATGAACCAACAAGGGACAGCAAAGGATTGGGATGGAAACTAACGAGTTGGTTGCTGGGACTGGCGTCGACCATCCACGGTCGTGATTATGGAATAATCAAGCAGAATTGGCCCAGACGTGTGTCTTCCACCAACATGGTCAAGGAACAGACGAGCGTCTATGTCACGGTGCGCACAGCCAACAACTGGACAGTGGAAGCTCATGTCGGGAGAGCGTCGAATGTCAAGGAGTGGCTTTGATGGGCCGGCCTTGAGATTGTTGAAGATGTCGCGGATAACGGAGTTGTGGAACTGGAGTCGGTGCTCTTCTTTGTGAATCAGATTGGCGAAGGGAGCCCCGCATCCTGGAACATCACAATGGCAAAGGTAAACGTGAGACTTCAGTGGCTTGAGTTCTGCTTTGGATGGGGCTCGTAGATTTGCGGCGCGGTACTTCTTGATCATTGCCGTAGACGGTGTCTCATTGCTTTGTCTTGCGGCCATCTTGTTGGTTCTTGATGTCGAGTTTCCTCCCTATGGCACACAGAGGGTCTGCAAAGTGTTGGATTAGCAGCAAAACTATCAGCAGTTTGAGTATCCCTATCCAGCAATTTGAATGATAGGCTATCGAGCTATCCCTAGAAACATTAATAGCTTATCATGTATGTTCCCCATCAAAGTTCTGCCAGTAAGATTCTAGGTGAATAGTCAGCAGAATCGTAACTGCTCAATAGACTATCAAGCAAAATTAAGGATAGCCTATCTATCTCTGGACTTATTGATCACAGAGATAGAAGAAAATGTTTGCACCTTAACCCAAACAACTCACCAGTTTCTAACCGAAGACCGACAAACGAGCTCCGAACGAGGGGGGGGGGCCGAGAAGGAGACCGATAAACGAGCTCCGAATGCGAGGGGGAGACCGACAAATGAGCTCCGAACACGAGGGGGAGACCGTTGCGAGAAGACCGACAAACGAGCTCTAAACGAGAGGGAGACCGGCAAACGAGCTCCAAACACGAGGGGGAGACCGAGGGGGGAGACCGACAGTGCGAGAAGACCGGCAAACGAGCTCCGAACGAGAGGGGGACCGAGGGGAGACCGTGAGAATACCGACAAACGAGCTCCGAACACGAGGGGGAGACCGATGCGAGAAGACCGACAAACGAGCTCTGAACAAGAGGGAGACCGGCAAACGAGCTCCGAACACGAGGGGGAGACCGGGGGGGGAGACCGATAGTGCGAGAAGACCGGCAAATGAGCTCCGAACGAGAGGGAGACCGACAAACGAACTCCAAACACGAGGGGGAGACCGATGCGAGAAGACCGACAAACAAGCTCCGAACGAGAGGGGGACCGAAGGGAGACCGTGAGAATACCGACAAACGAGCTCCGAACACGAGGGGGAGACCGATGGGGGAGACCAATGCGAGAAGACCGACAAATGAGCTCTGGGAGGGGTGGTGAGAGGAAAGGTATGAGTTCTTATACTATGATCACTGAATATTTCCACTAACGTCATTTAGGAAGCAGCTCTTAAGAGCACATTACAACATCATTTTTCTACTTAGGATTCTGGTGATAGATTCTGAGGAGGATAGGCTATCATTAATGCTATCTTAGATTTAGAGGATAGACTATCAAGTAGGATAGCCCTAGGAATAGATTAGTCATGACTGTGATAGTAATGATAGTTTATCATTTATTTGGGATCCAGTGAACTATTTTTTTCGATGATAGCCTATCCAGCACTAATGCAGACGCATGAATGATAGCCTATCCTATAGTTTTGCCTTGTGCCGTAGGGTCCTGATGGCGAGACTGGTGAGTTGGTGTCGATGCCTGGCGGTTCTGTGCGGTGTGGCTGGTAATGAGAGGAAAGAGAGGTAGTAGGCAAAGAGACAAGTCGACAAGGAGCTTGACGAAAGTACCAACTTTTTGGGAAGTTGGGAACTACCAGCACAAGACTCATACGTGGACATTACATCGACTGCCTAAGCAAATAAACTTTGTGTTATTCTGCTCATATCCTGCCTACAAAGGTGCTTGTGCCTGCCTTATGGTTCATTATCAATTTGTGCATAGGACGAGACCGTCGAGAGAGTGCAAACGAGCTCACAAAATGCATTGGAGGAAAGTATGGAAATATGCAACTCGTTTAGACGATATGTACCCGTACATAAGCTGCTAATAAACTATGGAACCCCTCAAACCCTCTCTTGTATCAATCATGACCTTCCGTTCATCAAATTTCATCCATCTCCAAAGTTCGAGCATAGCCAAAATCACAATTTCCATCCGTTGCTCACCAAACCACCATGACCAGCTCACCGAGCACCTACTCATACAGAAAGAAACCAAGATACTCACAAGCCCAAACATGTAATGTCCCCGTAATGAAGATGGTCCAAGATCCGAATCCGCTATTCGTCTCACATTCGTACTTTGCAATATCAGTTCCCATCAGCTTTATTTCTTCGTCGAAAAGGGCAATAATCTTCTCCTTGATTCTGCAAGGAAGCTCGTTTCGGCGTTCTGGGCCCTTGGCAGCCTTCGTGGATCTGATCTGGTTGCTGATAGCGATGACGAGCCGTGAGGGTATCTGTGCCAGTTGATGAGATTTTCGAGAGTTTGAGCCTGAGGAAGTCTGTGCCAATGAATGTTGGACCCTTTGAACTTCCGTCTTTTGGAGGTGGTCGAAGGAATGCTCGTATTGGTGATGGGTATGAAGGTCTGAGCTGCGTGTGAATAGCGGTTGTCGGCAAGCGAATCCAGGGCGAAAAGTAGCCGCCTCCAGTGTTTTTGTTGCGAATCTATCTCTCGTTCATTTGGTCAGACGGGTCGAATAAGGAGCAATAAAGTGAAGCAGGAAAAGGTCAAAGAAACGGGCTTACCGTGGCTGCGCTTCTTCAGGTCGTTAAGGCCCACTGTGATTCCGAAATGTCCTGCGAGATTCCGAAATAGCTGATCCTCTGTCGATGTCTTTATTCTCCATTCTGACAAGATTTCCCAGCCCAAATCGCTTTCGATAGTTGTCCAAAGTCCAAAGCTGTGTGTTGTGGTAGAATTGCAGGTTTGTTGATGTGGTTTGGTGGTGGATGTTTCTTCTTGGTTCTCAGTGGATGCAAACGCGAAAGGCGGCAAAATTAGAACGTTGTAGCCGCAAAAGAACTTAAGAGGCATTGCGCCTACCCTTCTAGTGTGTGCCATGCCGACCTCGCACCGTCAACAAAGAGGCTTCGATAACTTTCTGAAGACCCACCGAGAATCATCCAGATTCGAGCTCACTGAATTGCAGAAAATTGAGGGAGTCAACATTGAAAATGATGCTGGCAACTGGGTATCACCAGATGGGAGCCGCCGCGAGTATCCGTTAGACGCCATTGCTTTTGATAGACTCCCGGAGGCTTGGAAACTGAAGATCTCGGGCTGAGAAGCGCTCAACCATCGTAGATGCCCAGTTACTGTGCAAAACGGGGTTTGAGGTTCATCAATTGTTGGATAGAAAGGGAGACGGAAAGTAAAAATCCACTCCCGAACGCAAAAGATTGGACAAACGGGGAGTTGAACCCCGGACCTCCCCCATCTTAACCGGTTATAACCATGCTAAGGGGGTGTCATACCGCCTAGACCATTCGCCCGTAGATGCAAACAAAACCAAAGTAGCTTGATACTCTCTGTAGCCCGAACTTTTCTGCGTATCTTACCTTTTCACATTTCCCGAGTTGCAACAGCAAAAGGAGTGAGCATCCAGGTGTTTTGTGCTTCGTAATAACTGATTGTGACTGTCAGTGAAGTTACAATACAAAGCGCTCAGACGATCGACCCAATTCATTGTTCCGAATGGGCAAAAAGTGGACAAACGGGGAGTTGAACCCCGGACCCCCCCCAACTCAACGGTATTAACCATGCTAAGGGGGTGTCATACCGCCTAGACCATTCGCCCTTCCATGAGCAGCTCGGCCCGGTCGACTTTCGGGTTGCAACAACGTCGGGATCGAAGCAATTGCTTCTATCGAATATGAATATCTCCGTAGTCCCAAGGTCACAGCAAAACTGCCGCCAAAGTAGGCATTTGAAATGACCTGGTCGTTAAGCAGGCCAGATTCGCGAGTTGGCACTTCTCTCGACTACCAAATGACTTTGAAGATCACTCTCGTCCGAACTGCGAACCAAGACTTCATCATGACTTTCCAGGTACAAGCGAGCCAATATATCTCCAATCGCCTTAGCATCGTCCATATCGAAGCCTCAAAACTCTGGCCCTGAATCCTCCCAGTATGTATGTACTTACTTGCAACGCAAATAGCACTCACCCTTTCGCAGTACATACCCCATCGCGAAAGTCCATCCAGCTGATGATGATGGCTGCAACCCTACAGCCCATGCATGTGATCCGCAAACACATCACGCTCCAATCGCAACGTCCACCGTCAACCAGGTTTCGCATCGCACCCGACAATGGAGATCCAGTATGGCTGATGCGACGCATACACAACGCTACAGTCAGGCTGCTGTTGCGTATGCAATGTAAGGGACATCCGTGGGCTGTCATGAAGCCTTGATCTTGGACGTGGGTTGACGGAAGTGCGAACAAATTGGTGGGCCCTGCATTGCACTTGTGGGAATGGGGATAGCTTGATCGGAAAGCTAGTTGGACGATGAATAGCCGGTGGTTAGTGTATGTATCGCGATGTTGGATTCGGAGATTTTGATCGTCGGAAGTATGGTGGTTAGAGGATCGGTACGGTCGGAAGTCGAGGGTTGGCCTTAAACTGCCAGTGCCAGTGGTGGCCTTGATTCGGTTGATTAGTAACCAGCGGTGCCGGCCGTAACGACACTGCAGTTGGCGAGCCTCCACGAAGTATCTGGACGTATTACGGCCTGTTAACCCTGACTATGACCTGGGTGGAATCAATGTGGGCTTTACGACTTCAAAGCCCCTCGGATGAGAACTTTTCTCTGTCCACGCAAAGCCAAAGGTTCTTTTCACAAAGTCAGCCTGCCGCACACCACTCATTTTGGCAGCTCGTGGTCCAGGATAGGAAATATTCACAGATGATCATTTGCGCATATGATGGATTTGGCTGCGCAAGACCTCAGGATTGTCTGTTCTTCAGGAATTTCTAATAGACCCTAGGGATGTTATTGAAAAAGCAAAGGTATTATACCATATTGCCTCTCATCTTCAGCCGGGTCGTCGAGGAGGTGCTCAAAGCTTCTCAGCACTAGCGGTGTCGTTGGGGCCAAGGGTCATGGTTCAGAATAGTAGCACCAGACCGTCTCCCTAAGCAACGGAATACTGTATTTCCATGTCTCTTTTCTTTTCCTTCGTATAACCACCCAAACCGAGGCGGTGCTACTACCTTGACAGCCTCACACCTTCACCATTCCTCCCATTCTCATCCCATCATGGTCGGATTGCAGTTCCAAACAAAAGCAAACAAAACCTGGCGCAACTTTCGTAGAAAATTCCTGATCTGTAGTCGCACCAAACAGTGAGGAGCATTACCCTAGGGTGCTACCTCCTCCGGTTCCCGCGCTCAAATCGAGATCGCAAGAACCGGGTTCCCCAGAAAGTCGCAAGATATTTCCCTTCTCCACAATCTCCTCCACATCCGCAGTTAAGGACCCTATCACTATGATTCCTTTTCCTGGGGGCCTGCGCCGCGCTGCCATGGACCGCCCGCACTTGCGCAGATTCCGATAACGACCGACTGATCCATCTGAATCATCTGTACCTCGCACCCTTCTGCTACCCGTCAACATGAGATGTCTTCCCCAAGTCTCGCGACACCATGTCGCAAACCCGTTCTTCCGCAAGTCCCGAGACGTCACTGGATTCCCAACCCCAAGGTTCAGAAGTGCTGGGGGGGAATCATACCTTGCGAGTCAGCCCCGTTTCGTTTCGAGGTCTTGCGACCACAACTGGGTTAGTCTTGTGCTACCGTGGCCTTGACAGAGGTGGATTTGGGGCGTGTGGGCGCTGTGGCTGTGGAGAGCATTTCTTTGGGATGTGGCAGAAGCTGTCATGGCTGTCAGGCAGCTCCTTGCGGGTTGCAGTTTCTTTGAGATTCATGGAGATGGCACAGTTTGGGAGAAGACAGGCAAGTTTTTTTTGTTTAGAAACCAGTATATTCAAATCCTTTGATCGGAGGAAGCAGGCAAGCGATGATCTTCTCATCTATGCTGCTTCTCGTCTCAAGCCATAAACCCATAATCATCATACATGCAGAGAAAGGAAAGTGAAGATGTAAAGAAAATCGTATAGACATGAGACAAAGGAAAGCTTCGTAAGTAACAAAAGAAAGACACTTCTACACGGTGCTTGTAACGGCTACCAAAGGATCATCGACCCACTCCTCTACTCTCAAAGAGTGCCTCCTTCTCCCACCTCATATCCATGCTTCCCTGATCATCCTCCCAAATCCAAATCCCATTATCATTATCCCCCTGATCTTCCATCTTCCTCCCAATATGTTCAAACTCCAAATCAAAACAGTAAAACCGCGCGCAATCATTGAAAGCAAATGTGCAAAGGGGCGTATTTTTTGTTGATTTTGTGTATGTTGTAGTGTGTGTGTGTATGTGCTGTGGCAGAATGGGCTACCGGGCGGTGTCTAGACTCTCGCTCTGGAGGCTCGACCGCGTGTGTTGGCTGAATAAAAAGTGGGTTGCTGGATGTGCAGCCCCGGAGGGCTGCTCAGCGTCCCTTCGATCATCATCAAGATGCGTTCGCGACTGGGCAAGCAGTGCAGTGCAAAGTGAGGAAGGAAGTGCTCGGAAGCGGCGCAGAAATGAGAACAAAACAACTAAAGCAGTGCGAATGGGAACTTCTCGTCTAGAGAAGGTGTCGTCGTGTTGTGCTGGGTTGTCGTTCTCGCTCGGTGTCGGTGTAGTGGGGGTTGTCGAGTGGTGCCGAAATCGATTTTTTTGTGTGTTTTTGTAGAGGATCTAACGGGAGTCGAAGCGAACATGCTTCTTCTCGCGGCGACCATTGTCTCGCTCGACGTAATAGACTGCCTGAGGGCCACCTGGAACCTGGAGGTTGCTGTTGTGGTATCCACCATGCGACTGTTGAGGATGGTAGTAGCTTGGTTGTGGAGAGTTGGATGGCATAGAGGAGCTATCGGAACCGGAGCGAGAGTGGCCATAACGACGACCGCCAACCTCCAACTGGGCTGTTTGGCGGTAGTATGCCCCCTGATGTGGGCGAACCTGGTTTGGGATCGGGATGGCATAGTGCATGACTGGGGACGGTGTGTTGCGAGCTCTCTCCCTTCGACGCTCGTTCAGAAACGAGAGTAGGTTGTATGCTGGCCCTTTCATGGCCGCATCGATGATCACGTCCTGATCAACACCTGGGAAGTCTCTCTCAAGGCCAGCCTGCTGTTGCTTGAACATGTTGCGAATCGGCTGGTTGAGGGCATCGCCGGTAGAGCATGGCACATCTCCTCTGCGGAAGGATGCTCCGACATCGGAGCACTGATGGCACATACGGGCGTGCTGGTTGAACGACTCACAGGCCAACGAGACCTGGAGCATGGTAACTGGAGCGTATCTTGGTGGGGATCCGGCAGGCATTGTGATGGTAGTGTATCGAGAAGTTGAAGGTTTGTAGTAAGTTATCGTGATAGTTGTAAATGATCGAGGAAGTGCTAGAGTATTTAAGCTCAAGATCGTATAGTTGGTTGGTAGTGGTAGTTGATGTCTGAATGGGGTAGGAAGAAGAGGGTAGTTGGTGGGGAAGAGGATCCCTTAAGTAGAATATGTGGGATGTGCATGCTTTGCAGAAGGCATGTCGGGCCCAACAGTTTGGACCACACAGCCCGAACCGCAAGCAGGCGTGTAACGTCGAAATTCGGAAATTCGGATTTTTTATTTTCTTTTATTTTTGGCACAACGCTAGACTGTGACCTCTGGCCCTCGCCCAAATGCCTGCGCAAAAAGCAACAGGACCTGGCACGATCATCCACACCCAAAATACTTCCAGTGTGACTGGACCACTGGGATGGCCGGTATGGTCCAGGTCACCGCAACTTCTCCTTGGCGGGGTAAGAAGGGCTTTTGTGAAGTGGTGAAGTCGCAAGCGGAGCCAACTTGGGATGGAACCAGTGTCAGAGAAAGCGCCAGTGTCGCTCACTGCAAAGCCACAATTATAGAACGGCACAAGCTGCTGCTAAAGCTCTGTAGGGCAACCGTAGGCCGCTTTGGGGGCTTGTCAGGAACGCTTCACCAACCGCAAGGTGAGCCTAGCCGACAGCAATGGAGTGTTTGAAGAGCTTCCAGAGCGCGTCTGTACTGGTGATCCCACTGTCTTGTTGAAGATTTGACACTCTGAAATCGCAGTTAGCAGCTATCGCGGGAAGGTTTCAACGAACACAAAACCAACAACAATTCTCGTGGGAGGCAGATCTCGAAGATTTTGAAACGCTGTCGAATTTTCGCCCTTGTCGCAGACTTGCACCCGTCTCAAGCCCTAATCTGCCTCAAGCTCATCTGGCGACAACACGAAGCATCTCATCGCTCTTGATTGACCAGTCAAAGGGTCGAAATTTTGATGGCGATGCAAATGTGAAGCCCGCATCATCGCGACCCCTCCTTTTGGCCGTGCCAGTCGTTGACCCGTGCGGCTTCCGTAAAGCCCCTTCTGATCATCCCACGAAGGGGAGATGTTGGTCCCTGACAAACATCGCCTATTGAATCCCGCTTCTTCCCTTATTTCTGTCTGTTGGCGTCGTTTGTTGCGGTCGGTCGGCCCCTTGCAAGTTGTATGGAAGAATCTTCGATCTTAGGCTTTGTGGATTGGCTAGTTTGTCGACACTTTCCCGCTCACGCTACAGTATCTCCACATTTTGCGGATCCCAGTAGTGATCTCATCGTGATACCCTGGGGCAGTTATCGCATCCCTCGTGGTGGCATATTCCGCTATGTACTATCGTGGATGTCGTCAACTTACTGAAACATTCTGGGATGCCTGCTACCGTCAGCCACAGCTTCCTTCAAACAAGCCCCAAATAACACACAAGTGCTTACCTCCGCATCACCTAAACTGCAAGCTACCAGGATGCCAAAGTTGTGTTTCCCATGAATCAGCCTTGTCCATTTGTTTCGCCCAGCGACCGTAAAAGTTGTCGGAGAAAAGTTTCAACCCCAGTTGTGATTGAGCCTTGGATGCCGTCACACAGTTGCTGGCTGGTTTGTGGCTGAGGCGCTTCCTGGACAAAGAAGCCCACGGTCGCTAACGCAGCACCCCAAGAAATTTGGGCGAGTCCCTAAACTCCCTTTGGACACGCTGTTTTCTTCGCTATTCCCGCTTGTTTTTACTGACCGCACTCTGAAAACCCGCAACTGCACCCGGCGAGTGTTCTTACAAACCGGTCAACTACGGCAGTTGAGAGCGATGCCGGAGCACGAGAACAGAAAATCGCAAAACCTCAGCTGAAGTCGAGCAACTCTGACTCTTACTCGCAAGGAAGGCGCTAAACCAAACATGGCCGGATCACAATGATCTACTTGTTGGATGTGACTTGTGACCGTGTTCTTGCATAGACTTCCCTCACACCACGGCAATAATGCCCTGTAGAGGGTAGTGGACAGCCTGAACTTGATGGCCCGATGGATGTTTTGTACGTTTGGTGGCCCGTTTACCGTTGTTTTACTGACTCGTCTCTTTTCCAGTCCCTATCCTCCGAGAAAAGCAACTTGCAAACGTGCTGCTGAGAAACTTGCTCGCGAGCGCTCGTAAACGTTTACGTATGCTGCGCTGCAGGGCCTCAGGATATACGAAGACGCCCACTATCACCAAGTAAAGCACGAAAAGACACCATAGTATGATGCTGCGTGGCGTGCCCCACCAGTTCCAGCAGTTGCACATTAAGGCATACTTCTCCCCCCACTATTCAACGGGAATCAAAGACCTTGATGGTGTTTTGGCTTCCATGATCCTTGTGGTCCGGCCCAGTGCATTGACCTGTGGCGAAGCTCATGGCAGTGGTGTGCACAATTCCATACAGTGCCGCACCTTATCGATTGCTTGACCCGTCCATGCAAACAGACCCTTGCATTTTCCATGCCCTACACTAGAATCTTTCGATTTGACAGGACACCATCACAAGGACGTCATGGCATCTGAGAACTTTGAACGTTGAGATGAGCCACTGTTGCAGTTGTTGAACCAGATGCACTATCATGTGGGATATGTAGCAGCTATGCATCACGGTGGTCCATACCGGAATCCGAACGTTGAGGCCCAGTTATTGTGGTGGATCCTGCGATGAGAAGTTAACTGGCTCCTGGACTGTACTATGAGATAACGCAAGACAGTGTAGAGTGTTAGGGTCTAGAACGGTGCCCACATTTCCACTCAAACGCATCGGGTGGCTTGGACCGTATGCCATATCGGCCCGGACCTCGCCGACGGAGAAGCCGCAGTTGTTTCGATCAAGAAACAACCTATACAGCCTTTCGGGTCACAATATATTGCTTTCGGGACAAGCAGGCAGGTCTCTGATATGCACCCACACCAACTTTCTGGCATGTCACATTTCCTATTCTCCAAATCACCGCATGTATTCAGGCCAGACAAGGATCCAACTAAGCTCTGCGACCTGCTCCAATGAGTAATACACGGTTGCTGTAACCGAGCCGTTTCTACCTGTACTTGATTACCTAACAACTCCTTACTGCACGGTAGGCCTCCTGAGGTATTCCCTAGTGTATCTGGCAAATATTTCTAATGGCCCTATAGTTGATTCAGGCCTTCTATTGGTTTACCGGCCATAGTGCAGTTGAAACGGTTTCTACGCCAACTCCAACTTTCGGTACTTGGGCTATGTACCGGTCCAACTAGGAAATATGACTCGACATGAGCATCATGAGAACAACGATGGTCCAGATACCGTTTATCGCTCAAGGGTACTGCTGTTCAGGGTCCATTCGAATTGAAACATTGCGGACCACATGCTTGTGCAATTGTGATGTCCAGCTGAGTCCATACTTTTCTCATTTTCACATATCGGACCGGCCGTGTCGGGAGCTTGTCTTCCGGATACTCCGACAATGACGATACACACTAGAAGTCATATTGCCTTCCTGATGTTGAAATTCACCAATGAGGCCTCTATAATATCCTCCAGCCTTTTCGAAACGGAGCCTGCATGCAGGGCCTTTGAGGTAGTTTAACGATCACAAAGGCTTTCGTGCTCTCACCGCGGTACCCGATTTGACAATGGCCATCAATTATCATGGTCTTCATGTTGGAGGTTCGCCTTTGAGCCTTCAAGTTAGATCATGTCGTTTACCAGATCATGGCCTTGCAAATGCAGCCCTGGCGTTTTCGTCGTAGCTTGGTCGACTAGCGATGCGGTAATGCACCTTGCTAGACCAAGCTTTCCCGCCTCTTGCCTGGCCCGAAGGAAACATCACCACCCAAACTTTTGATGGTTCATGATGCACGATCAGTGAGGATCGCGCATTTGCAGCAGCAGGCGCAGCGCAGTCGGCGGCACCCGGCTTGCTGTGCAGCGACGCCCAAGTTAGATTACTTTTACATGATCGTGCTTCAGAGCAACCTGCTTGCTTGCTTGGTAAGGAGCATGCAAGTAGAAAGAATTGCGTATGTGTCCATGGAATTCGGGCACCGCTTCAGCGTTGGTCGGTTACGTATGCGCAAGAATTTGGGCACTCTGTTTCGTTTGACATACGGCCCGGTGATCAAGGAGGAGCTATTTACGACCGAGTTACTTCTTCCAGCAAGACGCTCTCCTTGCTCCGGATCAAACGTTCACACGTTGTCCCTTTGCCACTGCGTAAGTAGGCACAGTCCAAATGTACCCCACATTGCAAACGGTGTACCCGTACACAACCAACGTCCATCGTATTGCGGGGCATGTAGCGGGGTAATCCAGCTACCAGTGAGGGAAGGAAACACAACGACTGGAATTGAGTTGTTCATCGTCATCTCGAGAATCTGGGGAACCTTGCTACGGTGGTAGCCTGAGGTTACGAATTCACCACTCATAGCTGCCTGATTAGCTTCCCTCGCGACCCTGCGTATGCTTAATCATGAGCCGAGCATTTCAAGGCCTCCCAAGTATGAGCAATACGGGTCCACCATGCATAATCGAGTTTCGCGTGTAGGCCATAAGGCTGACCAATGGAGAGCGGGTCACGGTACTTGTGAGAGGTGCAGGCAAGTATGGTTTGCGTACAGGCAGTTGCACTGCCCGGTTGCTAGTTACACCCCAAATTCTCAGAATGTCACGGATGTGACTTTCAGCGCAGGCCGCAGCAATGATAAGCCACTGGGATGCCGACATTCATAAGTTTGGGTGGTATGGATACAGTATCCTGCCGTCTTGGGAAGTGTGTTTGGCATTCAGATGCAGTTGAGATGGAATCAAGAGAAGTTTCGCGATGCGACGCTCAAATGCAATGCTCTAAAGTAGGCAGCAAACTGCACTGCAGTCGAATCTGGACTGGACTGATTGCATTCATCAGGGAATCGACATGAGTATGCAGCAGTAGGGGTCCTCAGTTCTTATTTTTCGACGTTGCAGTTTGGTTCTCAGTTTTAGTAGGGCTTGGAACGTTGTTTAGTGTAAAAGGATCGGACCAATCTGAACACTCAAATCCAAAGTGAGCTGCGCGACCTCGAGTGGTCAAGCAGTTCACTTTGATTCTCAGTTTGCCATAAGATTAGCCGTCGTTTTAACAAAACTTGCTGTGATTTGCATGCTACCCCGCTGTTTTGATGTGATTTACTTCAGTGAACTGTAGAAAAAACATCATCCGCCGGTGAAGCCTCTCGAAACCCTCGATCATGCCTCGCCCATCGCCGCGACAACACCAAATAGACCGAGTTGGTGCCCTTCTCCGCATTCAACAGCAAGCTCTTGCTTTTTCAAGCCCAGAAAGCCCCGACTATACTCAAGCTCTTGATGATTTAGAGAGTTTGTTCGCTATCTATCATCTTGTTCAGCAGCGCCGATACACAGTCCCACGAATTCAGCTTCATCGCCGTACACCACTTGCCGAATGGTTTCAAGGCATCAATGATGGCTCTCCACGCATTTTTCGACTGGCACTTCGCATGTCAAAGCCCTCTTTTTTCGTACTTGCCAATCTCATTAAACACCATATTGGTTTTGTAACCACTGGTCGTCGCCCACAGGCTCCAGTCTTCCTCCAGTTGGCTGTATTTTTGTACCGTATGGGTATGGCTGGTGGTGGATCAACACTTGCGCACACAGGTTTAGCACTTGGTTTGGGTGAAGGAACAGTCCACTCCTATACAGTACGTGTAGTTGAGGCTTTGCAAAATATACGCACCCATTGGATTAAATGGCCAACGAAAGAGGCTCGACAAAAGCATGCGAAACGTGTTGGAGAGGCATCAAAAGGAGTGTTTAGTGGTTGTATTGGCTTCATCGACGGGACTTTTCTCAATCTTCAGTATACGCCAGAAACCAATCACTACTTTTACTTCAACCGCAAGTCGACATATGCTATTGGCGCAATGGCCGTCTGTACCGACAATCGCCAGATTGTTTATCTTCGAGTCGGCGACACCTCTGCTGTTCACGACACTACCGTTTTCTCACGAAGTTACCTTTCACAAACACCTTCTCAATACTTTGGAGATGGCGAGTACTTGATTGGCGATTCCGCCTACACACCGACTGCGACAATGATTGTTCCCTTCAAAAAGCCTCGAGCTCGTCAACCCCTACCTAAACGCTTCAACTTTGCTCTCAGCCAGCGCCGTATAGTCATAGAACATGCCTTTGGTATGATCAAAGCCAGATTTCCAGCTCTCACCAATGTCCCAATCAGAATTCGCGACACTGATAGTCATGCTATGGTTGTCAATTGGTTTGTCGCTGGAGTGGTTTTACACAACTTCTTGATTGCACGCCGTGATGAGATGAAATGGACTCAAGAAACCGAGTGGGAGGAAATTCTCAAGGACATTCTGCAAAGTCAAGATTATGAGCGGGTTGGAGGCGACGGATCCTCTGGAGTTATTCAGGAGGAGATGGAGAATGAGCAGATGAGAGAGAAGCTACTCCGCAAATTTATTCGCCGTAGCTAGAATACATAAGGGGGAAATCGTGCAGAATTCAAAAATCATTTGGAGGGTTAACCGGCAAATTAGCAAGAGCGTTACTAGCACGCAACTGCTCAATTTGAAGCTGAACACGCAAGGAATTCATCCTTCTTTCCTCCAACAAAAGCTCATGCTCACGTTGTGCCCTTCGTGCTTCAAATTCTTCACGCTGAATCGCCAAACGTTCTCGTTGAATCTTCAAAAATTCGGAAGAAAGATCATCAGTAGCGCCCTGTTGATTGCCACGCTTGCGCTTCAACTTTTTCCCCGTCTTGAGAGGGTCTTTCTTACCACCTTGTGGTGGATGGACGTCATCCTCGTCTTCATCATCAGAATCGTCAGAATCAGAACTCAACTCGGTGTTTCCTTCGCCTTCATCATCCCGCGTAACGCGAGCAGTAGGTCCGCCCATCTCAGAGGCCATTGGTGGTGCGTAGGTCTTGTCACGCTGAAGAATATCGGCAATCTCAGTGTAATTAGGACATTCACGATGAATCCATCCTATGATGACATTAGAAGCGAAAAGAATAACATGATTGCACGTACCAGTAAGCATAGAAGCCCATTGATCGGGGTCTTTTTCACCCTCGCCCGTAGATTTAATCTTGCGCTCAACATCGGCAAACTGCTCTCTCAAGCGAATCCAACGAGTTTGAATAGCTTTCCAAGATCTAAAACATAGGTTAGCATATGTGGAGCAGTAAAGCAGATGTATTGAATCCCGTACCTGGTACCTTGAAAGATGTCTGAGCACATTTCCTTCCAGATTACGTTCGGGTGAGTCTTCATTCTAGAAAACATGCCTGGCCTTTGGAAGTACCCAAGGATCGCTTCGTCTTCAACAGCCTTCCAGTGCTTCTTGGAAACCTTCCCAATAGCTTCAGGCTCGATAGCAAGCACATGAGCAGCAAGCTCCTTTGGTTGTTGGACATCTCTTGGTGGAGCCTGGATGGACGGAAAAATGTCGGGAAGCGGGGCCAGGTTGACTGCATCAGAAGCCTCATCTTCAATTGGGAACGTAGATGGAACGGGAGCAAGCAGTTGATCAGAGGTGCGGGCTGGTGGAGGCTGTCTGAACTCGGGTGCAAGGACGAAATTATGAGTATTGCGGCGAAAATATTCCTCGTTGAAGCGTTCGCTGAGTTGGGGCCCTGGGGAGAAAGGCTGTTGACCTGTTTTCGCTTCTGAGAACCTATTAGCCATGTCGCTATATTAGGGAAGGGGAGAGAGGGCAAGAACGCACTTTTCCCAGCCATTTTGTGAGCTTTTGTGAATGGTTTTGTGTTGGCGGTGTTTTTGGTGATTTTTGCTCGGGAGTGGTGATGTGTGCACAAGTTGTGTGTTTGTCGCTGAAATTTAAGCACAAGAAGAACAGTAAAGAGGCAAAGAGGCAAAGAATCAGAGATTTCATTTCTATTGAGGATGCTGCTGAGTTGTTGAGGCGGCAAAGGTTCTGACAGCGGCGATGGCGATGATGGCAAAGTGAGATGGAGTTGAGATGCAGGGTCCTCAGTCTATCGGTGTTCTCACTTCGCTAGCGCCCAGACCAAGAACCAAGCTGCAACATCGAAAAATAAGAACTGAGGACCCCTAGTGTAACAGCCCGCGACGCACAGAAATGCGATGCCCATCCTATTCTTTTTTGCTCAGCATCTGGATCATGGGCGCTTTGCAGTGTCGCTCAGGATTATAATTACTGGCAGTGCAAGTTGAATAGTAGGCACCGCAGGTCTGCGACGCGACGACATCCACACACACACACCAAAGAATTATAATAGGGAATGATAATATATTTTGACAGGGTTCATTTAGTACTGTGCAGATTTGGGGCACTATTTTACTTTGCTTTTTGGTCAAAAGCGGTGGTGTGATTTCTCAGCTGCAGTTTGACCTGTGTTTATTAGGGAATATATTCTTCGTATTCACTCAAGGCTGGCCTGAATATGAAGCTTTGCAGACCTTTGGTGGCGATAACTCTCGGAATCTGTGCATACTTTGCTGCGGGCCGGACTGAACGGGGCTTGTGGACAAAGAAAGTAAGTCGGGAGGTATGACTGTTTTCGGAATGATAGGGAGAGATATGCGGTTTCAACTCGGAAGGGGGTATGCAAGTGAATAACTTGGGGCATTCTTTGTTTCTTCATACTTTACAATATCTCAGCCTAGCTGATAGGAAGTCAAAGTATACGCGTAGTAGGTAACAGAGACGACTCGGATTTGGATATTTGCCCCCAGCCATCGTTTGTACACAGGGATAGCATGCAAGCGAAGCCTTATCATAAACCTCACAGGTCTAATAGCTAAACCTAAGGCAACACCTTGCCAGGCTGTTCCGGACTTACATTTCGAATCTTGCAGTGCATACACATGCGTACACATCCCATCTGCTCGATCCGAAATACCCTCACGAGTAATGAGAGCCCATTCTTACCTGGCCTGCATGATCTCCCAATCTCATGAATGACTATCTATTTGCGACCCGAAAGACATCTAGCAACCTACAGGTGACCAATGATACTTGCTGGAAGATACAGCTTCTGGAATGCTCTAGATCACAGCCTTCCGAATTCTCAGTTCAGCAGGACCGGTTAACGAAAGGCTGTATTCAAGTACTTGACAAAGGTCTATAGCTACGCGGGCAATCGGAAGGAATTCTTCCGACCCTCTTGTACGCTCAACGGGCCACACCAAGAAGGCATTCCTGGATATTGAAACAAAACAAAGAGAATAGCGCGCTGGAAGCATCCAGCACATTCCATCGCTTCCATGATGTGGTTTCAGCCTTTCATGGGCGCAGTTCACAGTCGTAGAGAAGTTTAGTCCACCGGCTTTCCCTTTCCGGTTTGCCACAAAATTCCAAGCCATGATCACATCTCCGAATGCTTAGTGCCATATGATTATGATGTTGCCTGAGGCTTGTTGGGTTTAGAGTTATGCCCATTTGTACTATCCACGTTCGACTCGCTGTATGGCGGTAGCCTTTCGCAAGCCTGCAAGGCGCAACAAAGCAAACGAACAACTGTAGATCTTCGCGAGTTCGGGAGGCTAAGCATCCCGACTTGCCGTCAATCATGGTGCTTAATAGCCAGAGTTTAGACGTATGTTAGTCTGGTTACCAAACACAAGCTCATACGACGAAGGAGGTGTAGCTAGAAGAAAGCACATGCAGATTCAATTGAAGTTCAAGTTGTCCTAGTGTCCATGTATCTGATTACAACGTGAAGTGTTGCTTCGGCTACTTTTACTCAACCTGCGTTGTAGTCTCACGAAAGTGCTTCTGAAGTTAGGGCACAATGTTGGAAGGGTGTTGACTTCTTTGGAATCATACACGGGAGCGCCAGATCTTCTTGGCCCATATGATAATAGCGATTGTGGAGTAAGATCCTCAAATGCAACCACACAATCATTATCGAGCGGCATATGCGCGAGAACAGTTTTGTACTGTCGTGATGTGTAAGTGGTGTGCCTAATACGCTTCTACCGCAATGATTGCTATGTGATTGGCTTGTTCCAGCAGTTGCGACAGAGTTTTGCTCATACCTATCTCCCATTCTTGCTTGCTATGTACGCAATCCACAACAAACACAAGCGAGTACCCATTGTTTCTCCCGCTGATCCAGTGATCGATTACGATTCTATGAACTCATAGCTGGGTACCTGCAAGTCCACCCTCAAGACACTGGGCCTCATTTTCTCCCGTATCCGCAATGGCAGCGGTAAACGACGGCATGTCGTAACCTATATGTCACCACTATCGCCAATTGCAAATGCCACAGACTGATATCATGTACCCGAACCTTGTAGGGACTGTACCAGTTAAGCCGACCGGCCAAGAAAGCACAAAGAAGGTTTATTTGTGTTTTCGCTATCTTGAACGGCACATCCCATCTATCAGCGCTAAATGGATCGCGGCTTTGAGTTGATGTACGACGGTTCTGGAATCATGCAAGTTTTGCGCAAGTTCCCACGAGGTGAGGCGTTGAGGCATCTGTGTTACAATATCCCTATCCGACCTTGTGTTGCTTTTTCGAGTGCTCTCATTCTTGTTGGCCGGTAGTATGTAAGCACTTGATGCCTCACGAATACTCAATTATTCACAAACCAACTTGGCGAAGGAAATAATAGACAATCTCGTCTCATACTTAGGTCTACTGAACATCGTGCATATAGCGGTTCGGAAAGAAACAACATATGGTCGACGCATATCTCAATTGGCCGAACCCAGTCAAAGCTGACCTTCATTATCCATTGAGCCCATCAACCACACATCAAAGCCAGCTCCGTACATAGCGAATTGTTAGCTTCAGACTATGTATATACTTCTTTGTATGCAAAGCCTTTCAAAAAACATTATGTTTTGGCTTGGCCAATTGGTATAGATTCTATGGTAGATGCGAGCAAGACGGAAACTGAGGGATTGGGGAGCATGGGGAATCTCTTGTTTAGTAAGCTTTTACATAACCCGCCTGCAAATAAGATTCCAACGTCAGCATCTACCTATGTACGAGCTTCCGTTACATCATTTCTCTCTATGTGTGACCGAAGTCGCTGAAACGCATTGATTCCCATATCCAAACCTTCCCAAAGAGGATAGCTGCAGATACTATTTGCGATTCATACAGTAAGTATGAAGCTTGCTGCTATTCGGTGAGTTCAATCACAAACGCATGAACTGTAGTAAGTTGCCTTCTTACCGTCATCAGAACTCCGGGATACCTGAAGCCCTCTTCGTTTTTCTCATAGATCTCACAGTAATGCTCGAGCAATTCGTCGTACAATCGGATGATAACCATGTCATGTCGGGATTTGTACAACTACTAAAGAGGTAGCCAAGAGAGTACATACGGACCGACATGGGCCAAGAGATCAGCCTACAGTGTCGTCCAACCACGGATCGGTCCGCGGACAAGAAGCCGAACGGAGCTCACAGTTCCAAAACAACCGAGCCCAATTACATACATGCCTTTCTCGCGCGAGCTGGCAATATGTACCTGCCTCATGCTCAGCGTTTTGGCTGGGCGTGTTTCCGGTTAGAGTGCTTCCGGGGATGGCAGGATGAGTTGCCACTGGATATGTATTGGCTTCCATATTAAAAGCACGGATTGCGGGGAAGCGCCTCTAGTTCCCTACGGCCTACAGAGTACTTGTACATACCTACAAAGCAGTCGTGGTACCCTCTGAGCGCACAGACTACGATTGTCTACTTGGTATCCATTGGATTGCCAGTCATGTTGAAATGCGTTTGCCGGCTTGCCTTCACATCTTTAGTTACGACTTCGACTCCAGCCGTCTGTAATTCCAAAATAAGTTTCACCTCCGAACTGGACATAAGTATGCATCAAGGTGGCTGCTTATTACCGATGATTCAAACGAGAAAGACCAACAAGCAAACTGCCTACTACTACATGTTGATGCACGTTCTTCAAAGGAGCTTTGCCTGATTGCTTGTCAGTTACATCATCATGTCCATGGATGCAAAGTTGTGAGGTACGTATCTGAGTTTCATTATTACCTGCACATGGTAATAGCATCGCTTGTTATTGAGCGGGGTTCAAGAAACGAACAATGTGTATGATATCTTTCAGCAGCGGAGAAATGCTGGAATATTCTCGAGGTTTGTTTTGTAGTATCATGATGAGGGCAAAGTCCGAAGTTTTGTAACCTCGCGGTGGATCTTCCCAGCCTGCGCTTCTCGTATTGTTCTTTGCACATGTGTACTAAGTATGTAGCTGAGCTGCCTTTGGTGCTTTGACACTCGGCTCGGTCGGTCTTCTCCGTCTGCTTCAGAACGCTTGCTAAAAATGCACATGGATTCACCGATGTCTTTTGCAGACGTTCTGACAAGAATCATGGCCCATCTTCCGAATCAGCTCTGCTATGTATTCAAGAGCGTCATAGAGTTTGAAATCGACCAAAGCAAGATACACTTCACCTCTTTATATTGAAGTCCTAGACTTTCAGCATTAGAAATGCACTTCATCATGATCAGGTAACCAACCAGCTGCAAACTGTCCGATGATGAAGGTAAAGTCATGCGACTGGATCAAACTAGATCCGTCCCAAGGCCTTAAGATGCCTTCCAAGACCAAGTCGTTCTCTCCCAGGTTCCCCGTCGGAGTTTTTAGGCTTAACTCCCCACGTTCTACCCAATCCAGTTTAGCGACATCTCGGCTGGGGAGGCGGATCCAACGTTCCTGAACATCACTTCTTTGGCTGCCATCCACCAACATTTCTGGTCTCAACAATATTCCCACCTTTTCTGGCCACAACTTGCCCCGAAATTCCAGGGACAAAAACTCTATATGCTACCGATTAATCTTCCGAATCGGTAGTCGGCATCGGGGATTGTTGGTGGAAGTCCGGTGCATCCTTCTGGAAGATGAGGTGTCGTTGTTGCAGGGGAACGGTTTTGGATAAACGGGCCGTTTTTGCGAATGAGGCTAGGGTACGTCAACTTAATATGGGGTAGTACGGGGTGCATGCGCCGAATGCGGAGAGACCGTTGTGTTTTGACGAAAATCGCCGTGCGACTTGTACCTTTTTGCCCATGCAAAGTTAATCCTGGGGAAATGGGACGGTTGTTCCCGTCGGCCCTAATATATTTGGACAGGACTAGTCGAAAGGAGGGTTAGCAGCTGGCAAACAGGTACGAAACTGTAAATTGCAGGAGGAGCAGAACATGGAGGAGAACAAGGCAATGAGGGGAGGACAAACCCTATATAAACCAGGCACAAGCCCTCTCCACTCTTCTTCTCCGGTCCTCAACCTGCGCCTACATCTCCAGTCTTTCATCAACATCCACCGATACCTTCACCTTTATTCATCATGAAGTACACCGTCCCATTCCTCGCTGCGCTCGCCACTGGCGTTGCCGCTCACGGTGGTGTTGGCTCCTACACCTTCTCCGGAAAGACCTGGCCAGGATTCTCCCCATACAACCCAAATGCCGGTACCCAGACCATCCAGCGTGCCTGGTACACCTATGATCCTATCATGGATCCTCAGTCCTCGCTCATCCGCTGCAACAACAGAAACACCGAGACTGCTCCTCTCCACGGAGAGATTGCTGCCGGTTCTCAGATCACTGCCAACTGGGTCCAGTGGACTCACGTAAGTTCCTCGAAATCTTTTCCGTCTTGTTCTGGTGCTAACATCCCATAGGCTGAGGGACCAGTTACCGTCTACATGGCTCGCTGCCCAGACTCTGGATGTGGCTCTTGGGACGGTTCCGGAAAGGTCTGGTTCAAGATCGATGAGGCTGGTCTCCTTTCTGGCACCATCAACAAGGGCAACTGGGGTAACACTGTTGTCCTCAACACCCTCAAGTGGACCTCCACCATCCCAGCTTCCCTCAAGCCAGGACACTACCTCATCCGTCACGAGGTCCTCGCCCTTCACCAGGCCCGTACCCCACAGTTCTACCCAGAGTGCGCTCAGCTCACCGTTACCGGTTCCGGCTCTGCCCTCCCAGACTCTTCCTACTTGGTTTCCTTCCCAGGTGCCTTCAAGATGAGCGACCCAGGTGTCACCGTCGAGATCAACTCCGACTCCTCCTCCAACTACATCGTTCCAGGCCCAGCCGTCTGGAAGGGAACCGGTGGCTCTGCCCCATCCCCAACTACCTCCGTCCCAACTCAGCCAACTACTGCTCCAACTACTGCTCCAACCACTGCTCCAACCACCTCTCAGCCAACTACTCAGCCAACTCAGCCAGCCGGAACCGTCCAGAAGTGGGGCCAGTGTGGTAAGTAGTCTTGCTAGTTCATCTGCAAGCACCAGCTAACATTCTAACAGGTGGCATTGGTTACTCGGGCGCCACTGGATGTGTCAGCGGCTCGACCTGTGTCAAGCTCAACGACTACTACTCTCAGTGCCAGTAGATGCTGGATAGCAGATCGAGTTTGAGAAGATTGTAAATGCTATGCTTGTATTTGCGTTCTTCGAGGGCTTTTGTGTCTTTGCTTCTGTAAATGATTGCTTGTAAGTATAAGGGTTTGGATACCATTTGGGGATTTGGGATGACGGAGTTTATGGATTCATGTACAAATATTTTTCTTACCTTCTTCTAAATATTAAAGATCGCTTTGGGTCTAGCGTCGCTTTTCGCGGGTGCTAGGCTAGCTTTTTGTCTCTCTGATGTTCTGTATTTTGAGCTCGTTGTTCTGCTTCTTCTCCTGTGATATTTGGTCAGTTGGTTGATGCTTTCGAATAGCATGAACTGGAGTTTACCCACGAAGGTCCTTGCAAATCTGCCTGTTCCACCATAAACGGTCCAATGACGTTCATGATCCCATCCGGTTAAGGCTAAATGGTAGCTTCGGAGAATTACGGTAAAACCGGCGTGTTTATCCGTCGGATGGCATCGGTCTCGACCGAAGGGTCCAGGAGCAGGCACTAACGCTGCCAAGTAGGATGCTCGGCGCCGAGAGACAACCCACGGTCGGAGAATTCAGTTCTTCGGTGATTTCGCATCCTGTTGACCAATCCCGAGAGAACTGTCTCCTGAGATTGAAGTTGGCAGGAGGCGGAAATGAGGACTGCATTTGGCTACTCGTTGTGACGGGAGAACGCTGTGCTTTGTTGTCCATTTTCGACTACCGGTTCGGGCTCTGATTGCCATTTCGGTACTATCCAGGTGGGCCGTGGAACCAGGTCCATCATATCGACCGAACAGGCAAGTAGGCCTCGATTTCGGGATTCGGCGGAGAGGATATGCTTCGCTGGCATCGGATGGATATCTGACCTGGACGTCAAATGCCGCGCGACATGCTTGCCATACGAGCAATTTGCCATTCCCAGAATCGGCCAGTCCAATACTGCAATTCCGGCATTCGGCTGCGTGCAGCACGATCGTGAGATCGATGCCGATTCGGATAACAGCACAGCTCGATTCGAGCAACCGGCGGTTCGCTTGTATCTGAAACTCTCGTCAGCCCTGATTCTTTGTTCCCAATTCGGTAGGCTTGCACAAAGGAACGTCCAAAGATAGAACACGGAAGCATACACAGCTAGACGAGTGGTATCCGATAGACAATTCATGCCGTATTGAGTTGCCAGATCGTTGTCGGCAAGCCGAGACCGGATTGGTGGTGAGTGCGGTCGGCTTGGCGAGTAGCCCCCAATCAGAAACTCAGCCACATCCGTCCGAAGTCAGCATATGATAAGCCAAGCGCCACGTTAGGGAGAAGTGCAGCTGAAAATCTGAGCTGGAAGCCTGTATCCGTCAAGGACAAACGAAAGTTCATGCAACTTCATGTTAGTAATAAATTCAAGTTTGCGTGTACAAGTACGTACCGAAGGTGGAGTCCTAGTAAGGGAAGAAAGCACGCATGTCGATCAATGAACCGTACAAAGTGTCAGCAAACACTGTTATGGCAGGGAAGGACATAGCTATGGACCTCTTTGTAAAAGGTCATGGGTATTGGAAGCGTATACGAGGTCGAGTATTGTAACTGCACCTGAGACACAACTCGTAGCAGTCAGCAACCATCCTTGCGAACCCTCATAACCACATCAATGCCATATTCACCATACAACAATTTTCTCTGGTGCTCTTTGTGGCTTATCAATCTCATTGACAAGTGACCATATCATTCCGTACGATCTCGTACAAGACCAACCGACTATCCAAACTGATTCAGCCTTGCGTGCCAGTTTGGTTGCTGTGACTGGGTGGTCCGCGGGTTCACGCCCCAAATCCAAATCTGTGTGACCCAAATAGGAAATATAGCAAACGGACGGGTCAAGTAGACATCGGACCGAGCAAGATTGAGGAAATGGAAGTAGGGATGCGGTAGGGCCTGGAGACGGATAGTAACGAGCCGATGCGAGACACAGTGGTGCACTAATGTGGGGTAAGAACAAACGGCTGATAGCCAATCAGTGGTGGACGTAGGCGATCTAAGGACCGATCTACCGAATTGGGAACCCGGCCGAAGTAGATGTACATGTGCCATGGTTAACCGAGCAAGTCCTGGCAGAGATTCGGACGGGATGGCCCAGAGGCAAGTCACAACAGCCCGAAAACGTAAACAAGGCTGCCAGCCACGACCACGGGCATGCACCATACCAAGCCTGGGCCACGGCATACCCCATACCCCGTATTTCCAGTACCCGTGGTTCAGAATTACCCCATGGAGTAGAACCAAAGATGGCAATATCTTTGCCGAATAGATTCATATCGACCGGGCCAGCACCGTCCTACGGGTCCCATCAGGCTCCTCCGTCCACATTAAGCATCTGAACTTGCCACTATCACAATGTGCTTTCAGGCCACCATTCCTACTCCACAGTCAATTTGAACTTGCTCTTAGCCAATGAGAATTTGCTCGAGGTTGTGAGTGGCCCCATACTATACGGAGTACGTACTTTAAGCAACAAGCTGGGAAATAGCAGCATAGATCGGCAACCCCGCATTTGTAATGTGTCCCATTTGCAATTCCTTGCAACGTTACAACATCAGTCATGTAGAACCTAAGACGTGATCATTCATAGCTGACAGCCGTGGCTAGAAGTAAAGATCTGTTCGGCTGGATGGAGACGCGTAAGCATTATACCTTGATACAAACAAAGGTAGAGCACGCGATCTACATATTCGTGTATTTCTGTTTCCGGTATCTATTCCATCCCGATTAGCAGCTTTTCTCCGTTCCGTTGAAATGGGGATTTAACTTTCATTCACCCTTACCCTCAATCAGTAGTCGGCTATCATCTCCAGCTATCACTTACATCCAGGATGTCCATAAGAATGGTCTTTTCCATGGAACCATACTTCCAACTCTGCCCATGATCATGAACCTTCAGATATATTGCCTCAGGCATCACCTATCCCATGTGTCCACACCCACACACGCACACATCATCCCCATGATCCATTTTGAGACCCACCGCATACACAGCATACAACAACGACGATCGGTACATGCTCCCTTCTACCGATCCACGTATACACGCACATGTCGTAGAACTTGTACCCGAGCCGGTATTACCGTGGCCGAATTCGGAAGTAATGCACTCTGGATATAAATTGATGGTGCTAGACGCCCATCTATCCGCCAGGCCCAAATGCTAAGCATGTCTTCAAGTACACCAGACCCGTGTTGAATTGTGCATGCAGTGTGACCGAATCCAGAAGTAATCATTCCTGTGGAACTGATGGCGGCAAACGCTCATCCGATAACTGAAAAATGACCGGATATCCGGGAAAGGCTGAGATGATAACTGGCGACAGTCGTTTACGGAAGCGCGGTGAGAGGGTGGTGGTGGCGGAGGTAATGCCTAAGTGTGCTTATTAGCATCAGCCTTGCAACTGGTGGGCATGCGATTTGTAACTTATCATCATTGTCTTGTTGTTGATCGCGACCCGTCGCGACACTTGTCTTTCTCCGTCACTGCCAGTATGTTGGTAGTGTAATGTTTTGGTTGAGCAAACGACATGCGATCGAACGTACCCCTCTTCTCAGTGGCAAGATAAAGGCTGCTCCCAACGAATTCAATCACGGGCCGCGGAGAAACGGGCTCTCATAAAGCCTTTGAATTTATGGAGGCTATGACATCATCTTGTTTGTCCTACGAAACCGGCATCAGGACTGAGAACCTATGACAGATTGCTTTATTGTGTTTAACAAAGCTATTGCGAGTTGTCAAGAGCTTTCATCATGCTACTTTGTTTCAGCTCCTCAATCCGGGCGAATGTAATAATCGCTTCTGCTCCTCCAAGTTGTCAGGTACCCAGTCCTACAGTCCACCAATCTTCCGATTAAACTCTAAAGGTGAATCGGAAGTTCACAAATGCCAAAGACGGCGCTACAGTTTGGTAAACTCAAGATTTGGCAAATCAGAGCATTCATGAACAGCTTCCATGGCCCAGTGGTAAGGCGCATCACTAGTAGGAGCTTCTGGAGCAAGTAGGTCCGAAAATACTTCGGTAAGCCGAAATGATGAGATCAGCGGTTCAATTCCGCTTGGAAGCAGGAGCATTCTTCTTTTGGCCACTTACTTCTCCTTTATACATTAAATAAGAGCACAAGATTGTACATATGAACTACCTAAGCATAATCCTGTAGCATTGTAGGCTACCATGGCCAAGCGGTAAGGCGCATCACATTGTATAATGTTGTCTCCTTCTCGAGAATGCGTCGGAGCTTGTAACAATGTGAGCAAATGATGAGATCAGCGGTTCAATCCCGCTTGGGAGCAAAGCCCTTCCTTTTTAGATCCTGTGTAAGTGGAGGAAGACTGTATTGCTTGGACCATCATTCTATGGAGCTTCAAGTCTGTCCAATATACACCGCATGCGCAATTGCTGGCCTGTCCATACTTGTATCAGACAATTCACTCGTAAGTATGGGCTAACTGGTTCTTGCTTTCTGTTTACCTGGGGCCACGAAAGGGCGGAGATAAGAACTTGATCTTATGGGATTCACTCTTCGCCAAGTGCTGCAAAGCGCATTATTTCGAAGCTTCATCGACAGCTTCCATGACCCAGTGGTAAGGCGCATCACTAGTAAAAGCTCTAGAATCCGACCTAAATTCGGTTCAAGAAGAATATTTGGTAGCACATGATGAGATCAGCGGTTCAATTCCGCTTGGAAGCAGTGCTTGTCCTTTTGCTGGTCAGTACATTGTTGTCCAAGACTTTGAAAGGCGAAGACCAGCTGGTTCATATGCTTCTCTGTTCAGCGACGGTTGGGAGCCGATGCATGCATGCCTGTTGAATTTCACCGTCTGTATGTGCTTCCAGAACTGGCCAGTTACATCGATGTCCCTACATCCTGCCACTGCAGCTTCAAGTTTCTTTCGTACAGGTCAATATGGAGATCAGCGGGGCAACTGTTTTGTACCGTTTTTAGAAGTCAGTAACTTCTTGCTTTTAATTTCAACTTGCAAGTGGAGATGTGACTTCGGACTCGAACTGATTCTTCAGCTCCGTCTCAGCACCTTCAACTTGAATAGTGAGTCCAACAAGTTTTTGGCAGTGTAATAGTGTAAATTGGCCCAGTGGTGAGGCGCAACACTAGTCGGTTTCTCGACATGCAGTGCCTTCATGATGGTAGCTTGGAATGCCGCGATGATGAGATCAGCGGTTCAATTCCGCTTGGAAGCAAGGCATATCCTTTTTGCACCTTCTTCATCCTGTGAATGGAGTGGGCTAGAGCACAAGATCATTTTTGTTTCTATCTGTCTAAATAGTGGGTTCCCGGATACGATGAGCATAAGTTCTGGTAATGTCCATTCATGAATTCAAGGGTAAGGGGCTTTGTGAAGAGACACGATCTTACATCTAATTAAGTAAGTAGATACTTATCTTCTTTCCTACGAAGTTAAGTAAGGCCCTAACATCAAGTATGGAGAGTAATTGCACAATTTTACAAATGCCTTGCGTTTTGATCTTGGGAGTCCACCAAGCAAGCTGCCTACCAACTATCAACTGGCTTCCATGGCCCAGTGGTAAGGCGCATCACTAGTAGCAGGTTGTAGAATACACCGTCCAGATCAAGAAGCTTATGATGAGATCAGCGGTTCAATTCCGCTTGGAAGCAAGCCGTGCTCTTTTTAATCCTCAGTGAATTGGTCTCTTACCACTCAGAAATAGGTTTCGGCTATAAACATTCCGAGAGTATGTTCGCTTCCATGGCCAAGTGGTAAGGCGCATCACTCGTAGCCGGCACCCCCATGTTCCAGGGAGGACCGGTGAGAGATGATGAGATCGGTGGTTCAATTCCGCTTGGAAGCAAAGGCAGAAGCACTGCATACTAGTATCTTTTGTTCTTCGGCTGGTCGGTGAGAGCTGCACATGCACAGTCGCTAAAGTATGGAAGAAGTAGTTACGTTGTGATGTCTATCATGCTTCATGTCAGGAGATTCTAGTTCTGGAACTGCAGGATAATAAGCCACGCTGCGAGCATATGTAGTTTCAGTAAATAGTTAACAGAATTGCGGTCCCAGATATGTGGTGACTGGTAGTACCATGGTCGTTTCTATATCGATGATATCTGGATCATGGAAATACGATACGTAAGTACTCGTTTAAGATATTCGGCAATACGATTACTGTAGCTACCCTACGATACCACCATGGCGCTCGACGCAAGCCTAATCTGCAGACCGGATGAAGCTACAAAAGCAACCGGATCATACAGCATCAACAGGCTTCCATGGCCCAGTGGTAAGGCGCATCACTAGTACTGTGAGCGTTGAAATATTGCTCGCCCTCAACTACTGTCTATGATGAGATCAGCGGTTCAATTCCGCTTGGAAGCAGTGGAGCTGCTTTTTTTGGGAATCTCCGAGAGCATCTGGTGCTTTTCCCTAGGGTCCGGTTCGGAAGGTCGATAATTTTTCGGCCTCCGTGGCAAGTCCAGAATGGATATTAAACATTTTTCTGAAGACAGAAACATATCGGCTTCCTTGGCCCAGTGGTAAGGCGCATCACTAGTATCTCGGTACGACATGATGAGATCAGCGGTTCAATTCCGCTAGGAAGCATCAAGATTCGACTTTTTGCATTTTGACGGGACGACTCTAGCTCTGGCATTGCCAATGCTTGAGCATCTATTTTAGCCGTACAAAGTTGTAAACAGGTGAGAGCATCTCCAAAGTGATCTGTAAATGTTTCAGCTGCTTAGTACTCTTACTAGAATTGGCCGAGCTACCATTGTTTCCATTTGCAAGAGTTGCAGCGATTCGAAGGCACTTCAATTCCCCAGGAAGTTCACTTTGCACGATACAGCCACCTTTTTTGTAAATCGTGACCATCATATTACCCACTAAATCCCATACTTACTCACCCATAAGTTAACCAATATGACAATAACATCTACCACATCACAATCTCCAATAATGTCTAAGTACAAACCCCAGTAAATTCCACCAAATTCCACGGATCATCTCCTCCTACTAGCCCGCTTCCCTTCCTTCTCCTTCTCGCCCCTATCCACCCTCTCCTGCGGTGTGCTCTCTATCCTCTCCACTTCGTCCTCACTCTCCGTCCTTGCCCTCTTGAATGCCTTCGCGACACCCCTGTTTGTGGTCTTTCCCTTCTCCTCCACTTCGACTTGTGAACTCCCTTCATCGTCCTCAATCAACCTCTTTCTCCTTCCCACCGTGGTAACAGGCCCAACATTGGCCACGGGCGCTCTCTGTCCTTTCCGTACAAGAATCCGAGCATTAGTTGCCGTGGGAGTAGATCTTGAGGCATTCACGGCGGTGAAGCGGAGAGAGTTGACGGTGCCGCCGCCAAAAGTGTTGGTGTTTGGGTCGGACTGGGTGGCTTTTGCGATATGGCGGGTTTGGGTGCGTGTGACGGGACCGGAGCCAGATGCTGATGAGGGTGTGGTGAGGCGCGGGTTGGGGGATTTCGTGGACGGGGCGAGGCGGATTTTTGCACCACTGCGGGCCGGAGTTGGGGTTGCTGGTGGTGGTTGCGGTGGGTCGGAGTCGAGGAGGGAGGTGTGCGGCTCGGTTAGGGGAGAGTTTTGAGTGGAGGATGTTGGGAGGGGTGGGAGGTCGATCGTTGGGTCTGGGATGAACTATTTATGTTAGAGTCCGGCAATACAGGAGAGTATTGGATATACCTCTTGATCAAACCACAGCCTCATGGCCACAGTATGGAAATCATCCAACGCAGTCCGTACCTTCTCAACAAACATATTCACCAGCGCGGACCCCTTCTGGCGTTGATTCTTCGTCTTCTGGGTTTTCGCCTCAATCAACTGCTTCCGGGCCTTATCCCACTTTTCATAAACAGACTTGAGGTGAGCATCTCTTTCCTCGAGCTCTCGAAGATGGTCCGTGGCAACCGAGAGTTCCGCCGCCATCGCACGCTTTTCAGAAGACAACTCGGCGGCCCTTGTCTTGGTGACGTCTAGATCATTCTTGTAGCCGGTGAGATCCGTTTCGAGCTGGGAGATTTTATCTTCATGAAGCTTGCAAAGTTTCTCCGTTTGTTCCATGGCCATTTTCATTTCGAGCTGGGTCTTTGCTTCGGTGATGAGAGTGCTGTGGAGCTTGTCACGCTCGGCTTTGACTTCGGCAAGTTGATCTTGGAGAGACTCTTGGAGAGTGGTGACACGGGTGATGTTGATCTTTTCGGCTTCGACCATCGTTCTCTTGTCGTTAATCTCCTGCCTAAGCTGCATGATCTGTAATCCCGAGTTAGATCTCGTACCCTTCTTACTGACTGTAACATACACATACCTGATCATTGAGCTTATCCTTGTCTGCCTCAAGAGCCTGGACAACTTCCTCGTGCTTAATGGCAGCATCCATAGCCTCCTCATTGATGTTGTTGATCTGCCCATATCAGTATCCAAACAATATTACCAAAGACAACTTACCTTCTTCCTTGCTGCCTCAACATCCTCCCTCAACTTATCCCTATCCTTCTCCACCGTGCTCAACTCCTTCAATTCTTCCTTCAGCCAATCAACCTCCTTCGCCCGGCTCGCCACCTAGTCACTTTAGCCCAAGCCTCGTCAAGCCAACCATACTCACCATCTCCAAACTCTCAGCAAGCCTCTTCTTGACCTCTCCACACTCCCTCTTCATCTCCTCCATTTCCCGCCTCTCTTGCTCCCGCCCCTCTAACCTTCCCTTCAACTCCACAATCTCTGCATCCAGAATCTTAATCCGATTCTCACTCTTAATCATCTCCGCTTCCCTGAGTTTCCTGGCAATCGTCTCCATCTGGATCCGTTCATCCTTCAGATTCTCCTGGATCTTGCCTGCATGCTCCGAACGTTCCTTCTCGAAGTTGGCAATGCGGATCCTGGCCTCCTCATATCGATCCCGTTCATGCTTCAGCTCAAGCTTAACGCTGTCGAGGTCCTTCAGGGCGAGGTCTTTGGCTGTGGTAGTTTTGAGAAGGTCTTGCTCGAGCGAGATGGTGCGTTCTTCGAGAGCACGATAGGCTTCTTTTTCGGTGAGGGGCGCTTTGTGGAGGAGGTCAACTTCTTTGCGGAGCTCGACAACTCTAGACATCATTAATCACCGCCCAAAACTTAACATCGGGGACTTACAGCTTCTCCAACATATCCTTTTCCGTCGTTGCCACCTCCATGCCCTGCTTCGCACGCGTCAACTCCTCCACCAACTTTGTCTGGGCAACCTTCTCCCTCTCAATCAGCGCAACGATCGCGTCGGAGGTCTTTTGATTCCCAGCATCCAACAAGCGCACGAACTCTTCAGTCTCCTTCTTGATGACGGAGGTGATACACTCACGGCTCTCCTCGATGCTGGTCGATAAGCAATCCAACTTTTCACTTGAGGCAAGCTTCACAATCTCTGCCATCAAGCCTTCCGAGAGGTTCACCACCGAACTCGAATTCTGCGAAAATGCATCCTTCATCTCCTTGAGCACTTCAAGTAGTGCATCTTGTCGCGAGCTGAGAACCGCAAAATCAGAGTCCTTCTCCTCCTTCAGCCACGTCTTGAAGCTACCCTCGATGCTTTCGATCTTGACACCATTCTCATCCGTCTTTTGCAGGACCCGAGTAAGAGAGAGTTGGAACTCTTCCTTCTGCGATGACGTCGTATCTCTGAGCATCTTGGCAATCTCAAGGGTATCGGCACCATCCTGTTTTGCCTCTTCAGCCTTTTCCTCAAGTCGCTTGATGGCGGCAAGTAGCTGTCTAGCATACTGTTGAGACTCTTGGAGTTGCTTCTGCAGTTCCTGGGTTCTGGCACGCTCTTCTACAAGTAACCCAGTCTTCTGATGCAGTTCTTTTGAAGCCGAGTCAAGAGCCCTCTCCTCTGTGATATATTAGCCAAGATCACCAGTGCCAGGAAAGCTTACTATCCAGCGTCATCGTCACCTGATGATGCAGCCTCGACAGCGGTTCACCCCTCTCCAACATCCTTTGCGTATGTGCATTCACCATCTCTCTCATACTAGCCATCTCCATCCTCAAATCATCTCTCGCCATTGCCGCCTCCTTGACATTCTCCGTCAAAAAGTTCCTCTTCGCAGACAACCCCGTAACATCTCGACCAAGCCCTTCGACAAAGTTCTGCAACCTGTTGAAGTGGGCCTTTGCCGTCCCCAAGACATTCTTGTACTTGCTCATCTCGCTCTCCAGCTTGATGTTGTCTTTGCGGGCACGGATAGCGAGTTCCTTCTGATGGTCGATTTCGCGTTCGGCGGCGGTGAGGTTTTCGTGCAAGGTCTTGTTGGCCTCTTCGACGGATTGCATGAGGGCTAGCATTTGGAATTGGGCACTGCTTCCGTGTGACAAGTTCTGACTGCCTTGCTGAGAGACGCTCTCGTAGACGGATCTGAAAGCAGCTACGGATTCGGCTCGTTGGCGCCGTCGGTCCTCTTGTCCAGGGTAGGAGTGAGAGTCTTCTGGCTCTGCCGTCAAGTCGATCCTCTCGCGGTGCTTTGTAGGCGTAGGTGGTTGTGAGCGTGGAGTGACTCCAGTACTCGGCTTTAGAGGTGTAGATGGGGTTTGCTGAAGTCGGGGAGACGGTTGAGGTGGTTGCTGGTACGGAGGCTGCGGCGGTTGATGAGACTGAAAAGAAAGTTCCTCCCTCGACCGTTTCCTTCTCCCATCACGGCTCGGCGGCCGGCCATCATTCGAGACTCTGCCACTCTCTAAACCTGCCAAAGCACCCGGTGGTGGCCGTCGTCTACCCGGTGTAGGTGGTGGTGGAGGAGGCATAAGACCGGCATCAGCCTTGGCTTTGCTCGGGTGGTGTGGCTTGGACTCGACCTGTTGCTCAACTCCTTGCATGGCATCGGCTTCACGAGCCTCCTCTTCATGATCATACAAGATGTCATCCTCCTCGTCATCCAAACAAATCGGATCAGCTGGCGCTCCTTTCTCTGATGCCGCAACCGACACATCCCTCTTTGCCTCGGGCGGTGGTTCTTCGACAGGCTTTTGAGCGGCAGCAAGAGCAGCGGCATCTGCGTGGGCTCGAGCTGCTCGTCTTTCTTCTCGACGAGTTTGACGTTCGTAATCCTGTTGCCGTTGCTGTTGCATGTACTCTTCTTGGTTTGGCGGTGGCTGAGATGAAGGTTGCTGTTGAGAAGAGGAGTGGATGTCGCTGTTGACCGGCTCTCGAGCTGTAGATGGGCGCCTTCCTTTCTCTCTTGGAGGTTCAATGTTGCTTTGGGACCGATGTGCCGAAGACCGGTGCCTATCATAGTGCTTGCTTTCTTGAGAGGAAGACTCGGGATGCGGCCTCGAAGGAGTTGGCGGGTATGGACCTGCGGGTCGGGTGGCTTCTGTTGCCGATCGACGAGCACTTCTTCCATCATGATGTCGTTCTTGTAGGCGAGGGGTCGGAGGAGGTTGTTGTTGTGGAGGTGGTGGAGGCGGTGGAGGCGGAGGTGGAGATGGAGGCGGACGCGGTGGAGGTGAGGAAGGTGGCTTCTCTGAGCTCCGCTGCGGTCTATCTCGTCAGCTTCCCAAGTTCTCTTTCGGGGCACGAATACTCACATCTCCTCCGTCTTCTCCTCTTCAACCTCATCACCACCATTGATATCCTTCAAATCGTTCCAAACATCATCATCCGACCCCATCTGGCTGATCGTCGTCTTCGCCGGAGTCGTTGTATAGTAGTCCGGCACTGCCTCTTTCCTCCCCTCGCCCGGCACCGGCAATTTCGCCGGATGGATCGACGACATCATATTCATCTTCCCCAACAATCCACCGCCTCCAGTTGGAGCATTGTTGACTCGAAAAGCCCCGCTTGCGGCACCACCAAACGTCGAGTTGACGAGCGGACGGAACGGAGATCTGGTCGAGTCCTGCCCTCGTTCTCGTCCTACGGCGGGGAATCTCGCGGGAGAGGCGGGGATGTGTTGCTTTTGCGGAGACGGGCCGGGGGTGGTGAAGTCTGGGGTTGGGAGAGTATCGTTATCGGCCATTTTGGATGTTTCGGAACGAGGGAAAGTGAGAAAAACGTCGCAGTTGGAAAGTCGTAAAAATCGTCAGTTTGCCCAACTTGCGGCGCAAAGAGGTTGTTGTGGTGATGGTGGGTGTTGTTGGGAAGGAATGAAAAGGGAAGGAGAGGTCCGTCGGTACTGCCGGATGCGGCAGGTGCCGGTTGGTATGGTTCTACTCTTGTCAACCATCAGGGCTTGCACAAACTACACAACAGACATCACCGCCCGGAACTTTCCGTCGGCTCACTTGGTATAGCAAGAGCCGGTTACTATGGTTCCTCTCGGGCAAATCAAGTCATCATAATCGCCTTTGGAGTCAAAAAATGTATGAAAGAGCGAAAAGCAACGATTGCAGCGGCACGGAGAGCTCGAGAGGCGCTGCGACGGCCAGACTGAGACGACATTAAACGAGGAGAACGTGAATTGGCTGGTCGAATGGCGTATTATTTCCAATAGATGAGGTCAAACGGAGATTCTTACGAAATAGCTGGCGAATTGAACAGCAAGCGGAATTGGACACGCACACGGAGGCCGGAGGACAGAAGAAATCCGCCAAGATCAGATGTCGTTCCGTTGAAGGCAACGTATAAGAGAAGCGAAAGCAAAGAGATACTGCCTGTCATTTACACAACCACACGACGCGAAACCAAGAAGTCCAAACCGTACGAAAGAATAAACGGGATACGCACATGGACGGTCATGATCACGATTGCAAGGGGATGGTACCAAAGGATGAGACGAACTCAGCTTCCATAAGAAAGAGCAAATGCCAAAAAGAGAAAATATGACTGCAACGACAACCACACGATGCGAAACGAGGAGATCAAAGATTCTACATTTCTATCGTGTTAGTCCAGTCATCAAATTAAGCAAGAAAAAGGTATAAAGACAAAGGACCAGAACGAAGAATGTGAGGAGCTACATGCACATGGATAGACATCATACCTAATTCGAGCCAACAATTTCGGAACGAAACCAAACCCAAGATCGTACGAGGATCACGATGTCAAGCATCAGTAGAAAGAACGAACACAAAGAGACACCGAATAAACAGGATACAAACATGGATGTTCATTATCACGACAATTGCAAGGGGATGGTTTCAACCGACGAGACGAAACCTACCTCCATATGCAAGCTGCAAGTGCAAAAGTACAGGGACGCTATTTTGACTTGGAGCCACGCAAAACCACACGAAGTCAATCCACCATCATGGCTTTGGAAGTCGACGTTAGGCATACTTAGTACTTAAGAAAGAACAAATACACAAGTCGACACCAAAAATACGAAGGAAAGTAAGAGCTCGAACACAGCTACTACGTCTTAACTCGCAAAACCATACGTCAAGCATACTGCGACTTTACTATCTACTTAGTAGTAAGTAAGAAAGAACAAAAACAAGGTCGAGAACAGAGAACGAGTACAGAAAAGCATGGATGTCCATGATCACGACAAGGGGATGGAACCAAACGTACGACGAGACCAAGTCTACAAGAGATAGGCCAATTGGCCAAGAGCAAAGGGCCACCGTAGTGTCCACCTCACGACAATGCGATTATGCGAAACTAGGAAATTTAGGACGTACTTGCCAGCTGGCTACGTGCCTCTCTTTCAATCATTCCAACATCATTACTACGAGAGTCAAACGTCAAGCAAGTAAAAAAACAACCGACATATGGAGAGACGTCACGAGAAGTAACGAAAGTCCCACCATTAGGTGCGAGACAAAGAAACAGAGAGTCCAAGACGATCTGGATTCAATTCACAGCAATTCACGTCCAACCTAGCTATTCCAGCGGCATAAGGAAGAGCAAAACCTACGTGAACCACATACTTGTTAAAAGGGAACACTTCACGTCAACCCCACGTATCGTACGATATGCAAAACAAAGATCAGAGATCCGACTTTGGTTTCTCTTCCACCATTGAAATGTAGTCAAGCAGACCGAAATATGACACCATACGAAAGATCAGCAGTAACCAACACATGGACAGACGTCACGAGAACTGCCAAATGGAGAAGAAACGAGACGTAAAGAAGCAGCTGCAGACAAGCTAGCTTCAACTGTCCAAGAAGTAGACCACGTCTGGCCTTCGCCAGATAACAAGGAACGTGTGGGATGCACCTTGCAAATCCAGCAAGGCTAGCTATGACACGAGATATCAAAGAACAACAGTCAAACTGCTTCGACTTTCAGGGTAAAAATGATACGTTGGATTTGTGATTGGAAAGATGCGCCGTCCTAGTACCACGCTATCTCTGGGCTTCCAATGAAACAAGAAAATACTCCAGCGCACGAGAAATAGTAAGGCAGAGAACCGCAAGGGCCAGACAGCACGAGAATCAGGCTCGAACACGAGAAAACAGAACCAAAGGCGAAAGAACTTCAAATTCAACTACCCGAGCAAAACACCTCCAGTCTTAAACGTCGTCGGATTTGGAGATGACAACGTATACAGACCATTAGATACCCTGCATTAGCTCATCAAAGTACGAGAAGTACTTTCCCAACGCATCTCTCCATGTATACGAAGAAGTACTTTGTAGTGAGAAAGCGAAACGTGAACGTAAGAAGTACGAGCAAAGGGTAAGAGAAGATCGGATGCAAGGGATGTTCCGGGCGAACTGGTCGGCGCCACGAACTGGTCGATGGCGCCTACCGACTGGTTCGCCCGGGCGAACTGGCTGGCGTGGCCATCACTTCAATCTCTCAAATGCACAGAACTCTAATCTGTTAGGACATCGATAATTGGAGATAGATTAAAACATGCAAACTTCTTTTAGCAGGGTTGTACTGATGGTCTAAATACGCTGTCGTAAGGCTGAACGACGAAGGCGACGAGCAGGGACTTTCAGAACCACAACAAGACGCTTATCCAGTGAAGTAATCGCCCTTCTCGCTCTTCTAGAAGTATCTTGGCTAACAATAACAGGAGGAGTTCTTTCTGAATAGCCCGAAACTGACGCTCGAGGTTCAGCCTGAATCTGAGGACTCTGTTCTGCAGCAAGGGGTTCGGTGAAGCGTACTCTTTTCCCTGATGGACGACCGCGAGTTGACTCTATGTCAGTGATGTTCTGAGCACGGCGCTTTCGTGTTGTCCTTCTCAATACCTGCTGATTCTCGAGCCCGGTGGCAGATCCAGTAGCAGTTGTTGTCCATATGTCAAAGGTGTCTTGAATGGCTATTGCAGGGTTGTTCGATCTTGCAGAAGCAGTGTTAACACAGTCATCTTGCTTAGCGAGGGGAAATCCAAGCTCGCCATGACAGTTGTTGGTGCAAGATTGATGAGCCCTCTTGCAAGGACAATGCTTAGAAGTGCATCGTTTCCGAGTCTTGGGCTGAAAACGGCATTTACACCATATCCGTGTACTTGTTGTACCTTGGTAGTGTTGTCGAACTTCCTTCATAAGCCGATCAAGGGATATTGAATTGAAGTTCTCCTCAGTCAAAAGACTCTGGGCCAGGTTCGTCGTCTCAGAAAGTGGGTTAATCAGCTCTGTAGGTTGTGCATGGTCAAGAACGCCCCATTGAGTTCGAACCCTATAACTGGAATTGCCAATAACAGCAAGAATACGACATGGTATTCTGGGAAGAGATGTCGACCACGGAACAACCGGGCGAGACACACTAAGCATGCCAAAGTCTCCGCTTTTAAAGACTCGTACTCGTTGCTGCTTCCCGTACTTTGATGTAATTCGATTCCGTGCCTTTGCCTGAGAATAAAGAGTTTGCTGTTCTGATTCTGTAAGCTCGAATGAGCCACTATCAGTGGATAAAGGATGCTCGATTTGAGGTTGTACTTGTCGTACTTGTGTCGATTGCGAAGTTGCTGAACCATAAACCGGTGAGGAAATGTGTTGTAATCCAGAAGCGCTCGAAACTGGCAGATGTGTTGGAGAGATAGGAGTTGCTCTGTCAGAGCGTTCTTCTAAGAGCTGAGGGTCGATTGGTATATCTGGCTGGCTGATTGTTTCGGTTTGAGCCTCGTCGGACATATCTGTGCGAATGAATGGATGTAGACGAGAAAATTGTGCTATTGACTCATGAACATCAAGTTCTTCCTCATCTTGCTCATCGACCACACCTTCCACCTCTTCAATATCGTTCTCTATAAGATTGTCGTAATCGATTGGTGTTGGGGCTGAATTAGGCATGTCGACAGGTGTATCGGTAAGATCAAAACGAGGTTTTCGATTAAAGAAGACTGAGAATGGTGTTCTTCCTTTTCTGAGGCTTGAATGTGGGGCTCGATTCATTTGAAGAGCAATTACTGGCAATGCTTTTACCCAACCAGTGCAGTTGCGAACAACTTGGAACACATAAAGCTTGCGCTTTACGATGCTATTTGCCTGCTCAACTAGCCCCTGTACTCTTGGCTTACGAGGTGCACCATTAATGATTCTTACACGTAATGCTTTGAGTACAAGGAGTAAAACACCTTTAAACTCAGTGCCATTATCGCATTGAAGAATCTTAGGTGGCTCGCAAGTGGCAATCCATTCAACAATGCGATCTGCCACCTCTGCAGCTTCTTTACTCTTCAGTGGGTACAACCATGAGAACTTGCTAAAATGATCTCGGATATGTAATATCCAGTTATAACCATTATCAGCGCATGCTCGCATATCAATTAAATCGATTAACACACGTTCCAGAGTGTAAGTCGAAATAATCGGCTGTGAAGGTGCTCTTGAGGTACTAGCAGCCTTTGTCCCGCAGACTTCACAGTCTTTAAGTAAATGTTCAATCTAAGAGAGTCAATATCGAAACAAGGAAGCAGTTTATATTGTACCTGTTCTCTTGTGATCCCATAGTATCTATCTTCGAATACCTCAAACGTCTTGTTCTTTCCATTATGGCCAAACTCGGCATGAATGCTGACAATCTTTTCGAAAGCTTCTTCAAGGGTAATAACCAATCGAGAGTTATACATTTCCGATCTACCCTTCATCTTCTCTGGCTTTCGATAAAGTTGTTGCTCAATTAACTCGTAATCCCGGCGAGCTGTATCATATTGATTCTTGTTGGAGGGCGAGCGTGCAATCGAGCCAGAAAGGAAGCTGATATAGCGCTTTCGTTTTGTGTGGTTGAATAACTTTTTCCCGAAGCCGAACTGTGTTTCTAGGTACGCGAGAAATGAAGCCTTTGTGCCATCACTGAAAGAATGTATCCGCTGTTGAGAACTGCTCAAATTCGATGCGATATTCCGGATTCCTATCAAGGCGTGGGTATAAGAAGCTGCGTTCGCTAAAGGAAAAGAGCATAGGGACATGTATACCGGTGGAATCATTGCTAAGCTGAGTGTTATTGGTATTGGCCGTGGTCGAGAGAACCATAATTGAATACTCGAGCTTGGGTAGAAGGAATGTAAGTTGTCTGTATGTTGTATTGTTTCGAATGAACTGTAGACTGGTCTGATGTTCGACCGAGGTGAACTCTCCCTTGTTAAATACTTATTCACCAACGCTCATGTATCCAAAACAGCAAACCCCGGTACCAGGAGAAAGCATTCTGCTACATTTCCAAGCAGCCTACCCCTTATCATGATCCCCCTTAACCAGCCACCGTATTTTCTGATTCATGATAGATTTTACCTAAGTAAGGAATCACGAAGCGATAGATTCGTCATCATGTCAAAATAGGCATTTCTATACGGACCGGCTCTGAGCAAGCATAGGATTCTAAACTAAAACATCCATTCGTGACCTATTAGTACTCTACATTCTCGGCTTCAATTGCTTCTTTGAAAAGCAGTTACGTTAACGTTAATACAGTTGTTATTAAACGCCAGCCAGTTCGCCCGGGCGAACCAGTCGGTAGGCGCCATCGACCAGTTCGTGACGCCGACCAGTTCGCCCGGAACAAGGGATGGAGAACGTATCGTTGTAACAACCTGGCTGCAAATGTCGTGTCATTCACCATGTGATACGTACTTGGTGTAGACCAAAAAGACCTGTACTTCAGTGCCACGAGAAAAATTATATAAAACCGACTACGAGGCCCTCCACGAGAAAACAGACAGCCGCACATTGTACAACCTGCAAGCTGCACGTTTCGGAGGCTTTAACGGAGTTAAACCATGTCCATCCCTGGGCAGGTGAAGGCTAGATGCGTAATGAAGAACGTCTGCTTACGTATACGCTGAGCCGTGTCATGTAGTCCATCAAGGTCGGGGGACAAGAAAGTACACAGTGCGCACGAGCACGAGATTGAGAACCAACAACTGGAGAAAGGAAGCTTCACGGAGAAACAGCTTACCTGCCAGTGCCTTCAACGCCTTGAGCAGCACTAAGCCACGTTCAGCTCCAGGTTAAGAATAGAAAAACCTCGACTACTATTCTAATCAGACGTACGAGATGAACGACATGGGGAAGTACTGAGCAGGTCGACCAATCCAAGTCACGGTAAGACCAGGTATACGGTACATACTAATTGCCGAAATGGAAATCGTCCCTTCGTAATGACAGAGAGGTATACGCATGCCTTGCCACGCAATCCATCAAGGCCCTGCAGTACTAGTGAGACTTGCAAGCTTGCAAGGAACTACCGCGTATCCAGTACACGAGAAAGCACAAAACCAATAACAAGTCAGAGAAGGCTAACGAGAAACCACACAACCGTACTATTCGACCTGAATTCAATACGCCTTGAACAACTTGAAGCCACGTACGCCCTTACACAGGTAAAGAAAAACCAACATCTCAACTACACGGACGTAAGGACTCGGCAAAAACTGCGACCGTTCTGATCGAAATACGAGAATACAAAATAGACTGCGCACTGAAGCGACCACAAGCTACGCACCGGTACCGCCTCTAACAGGTTCAGCAGGAGCCAACCTAAGGAACAATCATGTCGTCATATCACGAGAAGTAGATGAATTCATGATAGTATCGTAACGACTGAAGTTGAAGCTCAGCACGAACAAGAAAACATAACAAAGAACCGCATTCAGTCCGGCATCAACTAGAAGTACCCGCTCCTCGAGGCTACATCACGAATAAACAGATGTGAGGGATCCACTCGACAAATCCAGCAAGGCGAACTATGACGCGAGGGAACAGAAAGCCGTCGCCAACCCACTTTCAACGTCTTGAATGATGGATTAAGGCCACGAGCAATTGCAAGTTGAGAAAGAGGAGAATCCCAACTACACGAACAAACATCACAACAACCACTTGATCAGAATCATCAGATAGAATCAACTGAACAACGGAACAGCATGGCACAAAGCACGTTTATAAGCAATAGCAAGTTGAGAGACAAGAAAACGTTAGTTTCACAGATAAAAATCATGACAAGCATAGTACCAGACGTACGAGAACTACCCGAGCCCCTGTACATTGATGTCAACGCATTGAAAAGCTAGAAGCCACGTTCATACTTCAACATCTTAAAAAACATCAAGCTCTCAACCACAAGGATAGACACAACAATAACATAGCAATATACGAGAACAAAAGCAGCGAAGACAAGCTGGATTCCATTATCCGACACCACGTTCAACTTCTTCTGGCAGATTCACAGTACTTCATCAATCGGCAACAGAGTGATGTACACGAGAAATTTCAACCGTCGTTGAGGACATAGCACGAGAATAGACTACGGTACACCACAGGCAACTGGTTTCGAAGTTTTGAATGGAGCAAAGCCACGTCGACATCCATGAGGTATACAGTGGTGAGATGAGAAACAGCAAAACGTTTTTGGCACGAATAAAAACCATTACTGTACTAGACGTACGAGAATAGCACGAGCCACTGTAAACTGGTATCAATTCATGCCTTGGACAGCAGTACTAAGCCACGTCCAGCCTTTATCACTTCAGGAATCAACAATTTCCTCACGAACAAAGCACCAAAGGCCAGCTGATTTCCACTATCCAACACCACGTCCAACTTCCACTGGCAGGTCAAAGAGAAGATCCACTTCTAGAATCGATTGGCAACGGAACAAGCAGCACGACAACTACTTACCAAGCACATATAAGGATGCAACACGAGAAAACACTGCAGACAAGTACGTATACGTATAGTATACGTATACCACAGACGACCTGGTTTCGAACGTCTCGACGGACCCGGGGTTAACCCACGTCCATCCTCTGGCAAGTCAGTAAGAAAGACCAAAGTGCCAACTACATGGTAGAAAGTCACGATGTACCGAAGAACACAACGGGGAACAGAGAACCTACAAATATCACGCGTACACTTCCAGAGAAAAACACCGTGTGGAACGGACAAGGCCCAAAGGCAACCTCAGGTCCTCAGCAACGGAGTATACTATGCCTTGAACAGCACTAAGCCACGTGCGCAGGTGAAGAATGCAGGTTTCACATCGTACAAGGATGTACGTACGAGAAAACAGAACGGAAGATAACCTGGTTCCAACGCCGCTTGAATGCCAGTGGTGGCTTAAAGCCACGTACAACTTAAGTCCCTGGCTGGGAGGTTGAGAAACAGCAAAACGTTCCTTCCACGGCGCCTAGTAGCATCATGATCATCTCTTATACCAGACATACAAGGACGACACGGGGAAGCAACGACCGAGGAAAAAACGGCTACGCATGTATCCCTTTGCAGGTTAAGGAAACGCAAGCGCAAGGCCTTAATGCTTCAACCACATCAACCAGTTCTCAATCACGAAACGAGATTGATCACGAGATCGAGAAACCAATGAACCTTCTCAATCAGTCTCAATGCATTGAATGTATGGCTAGAAGCCACGTGCGTCATCGTAATGATTCAAGAAATAGCTTAAAACATTCGACATTGCACGGCCAACATCAACCCTTGTACCTGAGACGTATGAGAGCAACGTTAACACGAGAAAGTAAAGAATCACAGAC
>ML119698.1:142453-154233 GCA_003788565.2 Ascobolus immersus RN42
GGAATTGAACCGCTGATCTCATCATACCGCCTCACATTTCGATGTCGGTATGCCAAAGCTACTAGTGATGCGCCTTACCACTGGGCCATGGAAGCCGATGAAGTGTTGGGCATGCCCTCCGCTTCCGCTCCGCCCTCCATCCACTCCAAAACGCAGGCACGGCAAAAGGAAACCCGCCTGCTTCCAAGCGGAATTGAACCGCTGATCTCATCATCCCGCACATTCGTCTTCCTCTCATGAAGAAAAGCCGAGGTACTAGTGATGCGCCTTACCACTGGGCCATGGAAGCCATTGAGGAGCATTCGGCATGCCGGGCCTTCTCGCCACATTTTTCCTTCTTGTCTAACCGGAAAGAAAGCACCCTGACTTCCAATAGGAATTCTCTCGCTGCTTCCAAGCGGAATTGAACCGCTGATCTCATCATTTCGGCACCCGAGCGACTCGGGATGTCCTACTACTAGTGATGCGCCTTACCACTGGGCCATGGAAGCGTCGATGTTTCGGTATGCCGAGTTACTCTTCAGGTTGAAGCCGCATGCGTTTCCAGTTTAAGCGAGATCACAAGTTTCCTCCTCACTCGATCTCTGATCTGAACTTTCGAATTCTCCCCGGAGATGCAGACCCGTCACCTTCCCATCCCATCACTGGCCTCCCCTTCCCAATCTACTCTCCACCATCCTCACACTGGCATGGCATCTTTCGCTCTTCAATCTGCGGCCCCCAACCGATCACCGTCAGCACCGTTTATGCACCTCTGAATCCCGACATTGCGAGGCTTATGCCGCCCTCACTCTCACCTTCCCTCACCTTCCCTCACCTCCACCTTCCCTCACCATCGCTCATCCCCGATCCTCACCCACCCCGGACTCGCGTAGCATGCGAAGACGTTGTCGTTACATCCCGATCCCGGCACCGTCAATGCGCCGCAGTTTGGCTAGCTAATCACGGCTACGCTGGATGCTCCGCAGGGTGGATGGATGGTGTGGAGTCGGGAGGTCGAAGAGTGGAACTTGAAGTTGAAGGTGAGGTGAGACATTAGGGTTCGGTTAGGGACCGAGATGAGGGCTTGGAGTTTGGCTGCAATGGGATTCATGGAGGTGCTTGGTGATGAGATGGGCTTGGAGCTGACCGTACGAGTATGATGTAACTACATAGGAGGTGCGATAGATACTGATGGCATGTAGTTGTTCCAGCACCGCCAAATTTCTCATCCCTCTCACCTTCGAGACGCCCCCTTCCTCGGCCCGCTCCCGAGCTTCGAAGCTGCCACTCCCGATACATCCAGGCGTGGCTAACTAGGAGGGTTGGGAACCGGACGAACTGGCGACACAAACTCACTGGTGCATGATCGAAAGCTTACGGCACAGGTAATCTAGAGCTGGCTAGTATTACGAGGAGCGCAATCGACACAGGCAGCGCAAGTTCGTGGCTATCCGATGCACGGAAGGGTTGAACGGTACGGGCCGTGGGCGGGAAGGGAAGGATATGGTATGGTGGAATTACAGAGGTGGTGAGTCCCGAGACATACTTGAATTGGGTTGGTGGTGCAATGAGGCGAGGTGAGATTGGGATTGGGATCGTGAGAGATTGACGAACTCGATTGCGTCTTTAAGTTTGTTCTGCTTTGAAAGCTTTGAAAGCAGACGGCTTTCCCGTGCAGCTCCAGAAATACTCCGCGATGGACATTACCGGTGGAGGAAGCAAGCTTCGGAAGGTTATCAAACCTGCCAGCGCATCACTACCCGCTTCCAAATCCGTCTAACTTACACTGTACTGCAGTGTGGTTCAAGTTCAAATTCGAACTGGGTATAGTAACACCCCATGAGGCCTCACATACATAGCTATCGGCAATCTGCTCGAGTCTGAACCGCAACTTGGACGGGTACCTGAATACTGTACATTATTCCTCTCTCTGATCTGTGCCTTTGTGTTTCCACCTCCATCGTACACCCTCCACACCTTTTCTACTTTGGTAAGAGCAAGCCTGAAACGGTGCCCGGCCGGTGAAACGACGAAACCACACTGCACTGTACTGATGAGAGACATCCGCAAAAGCCAGTGCTGAGACAATCAACGGCACCACTGTCACGAGTTCGAGTCCTCGCGATACTGTAGCTAGGAAGGGACTATTCTTATCTACACCGACTAACGAGCAGTTCAGGGGGGGTGTTGTCATCGGTACGTGCGTTTGCTGTGCCGCAGTGTGAGTGTGGATACGAGTGCAACTTTCTTTTGCACTGTACTCGAGGTCATGAATCATCGCTCTTGAATTGATGAATTGGAATTGGAATTGCAGAATAAGGCGACAAAGACAGACAGAGGCATTCGCCGCAGCAGCGATCCTCATCTCCAATTGCAAGTGACTTGGAGAACTGGTGTTCATCCATCCTCAGGACCCTTCAAGTGATCCTCGAGTCCGATGCAGGGACCTCCATCATCACCATCACCAAGCGACCAGAAATCAAGGAACTCACCAAAAACTAGACATCTCTCGAGACCTTAAGGGTCCGCGACGCGACGGGGGTGGAGTTGATCTTGAGGTTCGCGGCCGTCGACCGTCGCTTCGAGACGTGTGCGATGATCCTCATCTCGTCTGCTTCATTTCGCATCTTGACCTTGCAGCTGCACCAATTCTATTTGCGTTAGTTGCTACGGCCTCGCTATCCCTCGCTGCGTTAGTGGGCATGTCAAGAACCCTCCTTCGCGGCGTTCGCCCCAGGTACCGCTAGCTAGGAAGAGATAAGCCCGCCGTTGACGGAGCGTTGCGCAGTGCCGCGGTCTCGTGAACGAGCGAGGGTGTTCGCAATTCCGATTCCGAGTGCCTACTGTCCGCGTCGGGCTTGGAGGTGTGCCAGAGTGGTGCCGTGATGGGGCGTTCGTGGATGGGATGTAAGGGTGGCCGAAGGAGTTGGGTTGGTCAATTCGTCTCTTATCGGTCGGGGCTTTGCAATCCCGAATTGCGGACAACAAGATGAGGAATGTGCACTTGACTCCGACCGGCCTTCCTCATCCATCTTCAATCCCATCTTTTGCTTCTTCCAGCTCATGATCATTCATGATCACTTGCCCTTCTGCATCTCTCAAAAGCAACACCACGGCGAACACTTGTGCCTGATAACGCTCCTTCTCACCAAGCCCTAACTACTTAATAAGCGTCGCCCCACACGAGCCTCACACCTTCTCTCTCCACACCGCCATATCTCCACCCCCCTCGTGTCACTCCGAAATGAGCGATTTCCCCCCGTCTCACACCCCCCCAGGAAACATCGGTGCGGTGCGGCTACACACACCACCGGCCGTTCCTTATCTCGAGGGGGATATAGAGGTGGGCATGCCCGTGGATGTGGGAAGTTTAGGCGGTCGAGTTTCGAGATTTTTTCAGTCATTCATTTTTGCAGCGTTCGATTTCAACTTCAACTACAGTCATTCATTTTTTCAGCATCGCGATCTTTTGAGAAGGATTACTTGGGAAGGAGAAGAAGGAAGAGAGAGGAGCTGAAGGCAATTTCGGAGGAGTGCGAAGCCGACACCAATACCATCGACCGACGAGCTACAGCGCCCCTGAGGGAGAGAAGGCGAAATCGAATCGAAAACTTCAAGCGAGAGAAGAACGTGGGAAGGAACAAAGAAGGAGCGAAGGAAGGAACAAAGGGAGCATCAACACCATCAACACCATCACCACCATCGATCTCGACAGCAGACGGAGCAACTCACAAAACCACAACCATGGAAGCTCTCCCACCAGCCTTCTTCGAGGGCACCGCCGAACCGACTTCAAATTTCAACACAACGCCGGTGATCATCGCCCACAGCATCACCCTCAGCCTAGCCTTCATCTCCACCATCATCCGACTCTGGAGCCGCAAACGGGCCCTCAAAGCCAACTTCAACATGGAAGACTACCTCATCCTCATCGCTCTCGTACGTCCCCCTCCCCATCCTCTCCAAACACAGTCCAGTCCTAACAGCCAGCCCACAGCCTCTCTCCGCCCTCTCAACCTTCACCTCCATCTGGACCAGCACGCACCCCCCCCTCACCACCAACCCCTTCCCCCAATCCCCGCTCATCAACGCCCTCACAACCCTCACCTCCCTCAACCTCACCAAACTCTCCCTGGTCCTCTACTACCTCCGCTCCCTCCCCGGCCTCCTCCTCCGCCGCGCCTCCCAAGCCCTCGTCGTCATCTCCGGCCTCTCCACCACCGCCGTCGCCTTCGCCCTTCTCTTCGCCTGCTCCCCCGTCGCCGCCTTCTGGGACACCACCATCGGCGGAAAATGCATCGACCTCACCGCCCTCCGCCTCACCAACGCAACCCTCGACCTCCTCACCATCCTCGTCATCTTCATCCTGCCCGTCCGACTTCTCTGGAAGGCAGACATTCCACTCCTGCAGCGTCTCCCGGTGATTGCCGCATTCACAACCGGCCTCCTCGTCCTCCTCGCCGCAACCCTCCAAATCGTCGCCCTCGCCTCCCCCTCAGACCGCCACATCCACATCACCACCCCCCTCCTCCTCAACCTCGCTATCCTCTGCGCAAATCTCCCGCCATGCAAGGCGCTGCTGACGAGGCACTTTCCAAACTCGTTTCCGTCGACTACCCTCCACCTCCACCTCACCGTCTCCAACACCACGAGCCTCAACCGCTTTGAGCATCGCCCTGTCAAGCTCGCCCCGATCCAGACGAAGTTGAAATATTATCATACGAGGGGAGGAAGTGCGACGAGCGCGAGTACGGGCCGGACGGGCACGCCGATTAAGGGCTGGGAGGGACGGACGAGCTGTGATCTCCTCGGGGGGAAGCTACGGCCGATTGTGACGAGTGAGAGTAAAGAGTGCATTGTGGTGACTGGGGAGGACGGCGTTGAACAGATCGTGTCTGGGGGGCCACGGGGAGAGAGTAGGGGTGGGGAGTTTGGACGGGATGGGGATTTGAGCCCGTTTGAGGATATTGAGTTGGGGAGGATGGCGGAGAAGCAGAGTATGGATGAGAGGAATAGGTTCGGCCTCTAGGCATCCATCCACTTGAGGAAGCAAGTGGAATGGATGGGGTTTGTTTTTTGTTTCCTTTGGCGTTTCTGGGGCCGGCCGTTTTTTTTGGAGCTTCCGATCTCTAAGGAGGGGGAGTGCTCGCGGTGGGGGTCTTGCTTCTGGGTTTTTTTTCTTATTTAGCTTTCTTGTACTTGCTTGCTTTGGGTTTTCTCGTTTTTGTCTTTCACTTGGTTTTGATTGCGGGCGGTGATATCTTTGGGCTTTGGAATGGAGTTTGGGTTGCTTTTCAAAAGGTCTTGTGGGTGGGTAATAGGTGTAGCTTAGGGTGGTAATATCGTAGGTGTAGTTGTAGTTGTAGTAGCTAGTGGACTGCTCCTGTTGATGGAGGTGAATGGAAGCTGGCTACTACTTAGTACAGTGTTCTGATCAAAATTTCTTCTACATTCATACATGCTCTCCATCGTGATGTCCATCTTCCGCATCACTCAGAATTCGCCTCATCCACTGGCATCGGATGTCGACCCGACCTCGAACTTGCGGGGTCTCGGTAATCCACCGCCGAACCCTGATCGACAACGCAAGCAAGGATTCCGATATTACTCGAGATGCCACTACGGAGTCGAGATCTTAGCTCCGGGGATCTTCAAGGCAGACTTGTGACGGTCCGGGGGTGCATCTTGATAAGATCTTGGGATGATTTTGGAGGCGGAAGGCGGGCCGCATTCCGCCTCACCAAGCCTCACCAATTCCTGCCAACGTCGAGCGATCCTCACTCCAGTGGTTTTTGGCTCTCGTTATTTTGCTTGGTGAGAGCATCACTCGCTACTTGATAGCTTTAATGATGCAGGATAGCAGTAGATGAGAATTATTTGGACATCATTGTGGTCGGTCTTGTTGCAATTGCTAGAGTCGGACGAAATTAACTTCGAACTGCATGGCTTTGCAAGTTGCAACTTAGGCCATGTACGGCTGGGAACGGACCGTTTGTGGCTGTCTCGAACCAACAAGTTGTTAGAGATTGAAACGGAAAGTTGTCCAAACGGGAGTCTGTCTGGTAATCATAACCGTGAAGTCAGCCGTTTCCCACTCCTCTAAACCGAGCACCCCTCTCTCCTATCAGTCCCATCCGTGCTACGATGCCGAGAACCGTCCTAGACCTCGCCAACCTCGTCACGAAGTACTTCAAGTTGAGCCTGAGGCGTCATCTTTCCGTCACTTTTCCTTGTTTGCCGGCATATTTAGACATTCCCACTCCGGCCCAGGTGTTGCATCCTTGTCTGAGTATCCTATCCAGTATGCCTCCTAGAAAACGATCAGTCAAGCCTTCAAAACCAAGAGACAAACATACCAAAAAACACACGCATCCAAGCTCAAGCCCTTCGGCATCCTCGGAACCCAGTCCCCAACCATCCAAGTCACAGTCAAAGAAAGCCCGAAGCAAACGTGCAAAACGTGCATCTCCATCATCACCATCGTCTCCTACGCCACCATCTAAGTCGAAAAAGGATAAAGGAAAAGGACGAGGGCGAGGTCAAGACGAAAACTCCGGGGTAAGCGAGTCGGATAGCGAGGAGGTGGAGCAATCCCAACGTCGTCGCTTAAGATGGACTCCGCATATGACGACAGTTTTGATGAAGACCTGCTGTGCTAAACTTCGTGAGCGTTCGGATAATGGATTCAAAAAGAAGACTTGGAGTGCAATTGCCGAATGTGTGCTCAAGTTTGGGAAGGTGCCTAAGGAGGATGAGGATCTTGTTGATGCCGACCGGTGTCAAGGGAAAGTTGAGAATTTGAAAAAGGACTATGATCTTTGGAATAAACTACGGACACAATCTGGTAAGTTAAACCTTCCCGCCTGTTCTCCTTATGTTATGCGCAAGATTACTAACTTTTATAAAGGATGTGAGCTTAATCCAGTCACGAACTTGATTGAAGCTGATCCTGGCCAATGGGAGAAGGAAATCGCTGTAAACAGACGTGCAGGAATTTTTCGATACGATCCTTTGCCAAACCAAGCCGAAATGATTGAGTTTTTCGAAGGCAACTCGGCAACTGGAAGCCGCGCATTCAATGCGACTGATCCTGACAGCCTCGAGCATGCGATGGACCTGGCAAACTTGACACCAAAGACACCAACCGGAAAACATACGCCAAAGGTCAGTAAAGCTCCGGTTGCCGATCCAGCATTTGAGAGATTTGTTGAAGTTGTTGAGCAAATGGCAAAACATGATAATGTGGTTGAACGGGCATATAGTCTTCTACTTGAACAGTTTAAGGAAGAAAAGGAGGAAAGTGATAATGAAGGAACATGGTGGGATAAAAAGACATTATGGCGTGCAATGGATATACTTGAGAATCCTACCAAGGCAATTGCATTTCTTTCTTTGCGGTCGGCGCAGGATAGAGAGGATTGGCTTCGTCTTCAGTTAGAGAAGAGTTAAAATTTTTAGAGGTTCACGGGATAGTTTAAGCGAATAAAATTTAAATGCTACTAAACAACTATGATGTCAAGACATGATATAATCCTCCCACATCCGATTCGCTATTTCCTCCCGTAATTGATACATTTCCCGGCTTTCAGAATTTAACATATCCAATGAGATACCCTCACTTTCATGGATATTGGAACGAGCTTGATGATAAGATATATCAGCAAGCTCTCGTGCAATTTGCTCATCTGCTTCCTTATAAAACTCATCCTCTTTTTCATTTGCACAACGCCTAATAAAGTTATGTAGGCTAGCGCAAATAAGGATTAGATTTCGTTGAAGCTCGAACGAATATTGGTGTGGTGCTGTCAAGATCCGGAAACGAGCCTTTAGAACCCCAATAGTGCGCTCAATACAGTTCCTTAGGCGAGCATGACGTAGATTATAGAGCTCGTGCGCATTTTTAGGTGCTCCCTCAGCTGATTTATCAAATTCTTTGAGATGATATCTGGTAGCTTTATACGGGATTAAAATGCCACGCCGCATTCCATAGCCTGCATCAGCCAAAAAAATCCGGTTAATGGGGACTTTAAAGCCACCATTGGAAACTGCACTTCCAAGCACCCTACTGTCGTTGGCTGACCCTTCCCATCCAGCATAAACATATGTAATATACATATCCAGACTGCAACCTATCAACACATTTGTAGAATAGAATCCTTTACGATTGCGATATGGTCTTTCTTCTCCTTTTGGGGGCACAACTGGTATCTGTGTCCCATCTATTGCACCTCTAACCTTAGCAAAGTACGAGAATTCTCGCCAATTCTTGGTTATTTTTTTAGGTACAACATCTGGTGGATCACGGACTTGCTCCTTGTAAAGGCCGAGAAGAGCACATGCAACTTTCTTAAAGGTTCTACCAATAGTGTCAAGCGTGAACTGGAACCTCGCCCAAATGTTAGTAAACACCTCAAAAATTCAAGAACATACCTATCTCAAGCTTCACGATACGAAGCACCACGAGCAATCATCCACAAAAACAAAATTAGCATTTCATCAGTGGTCAAGACCCCATCTCGTGCGCTGACAAACGGCTGAAGAGAGCCTTTCTTTTGAACCCAACTTCGTAGCTTCAAATATGTATCTATGGGCATCCGTGTTGCGTCAAAAAAGCGAACTGGTGAATCAAACAGCTCACGAACATATTGACGACCTTGAAGAATGCTTGTTGTGATAGTCTTTCCCGTGAATCCAAGCTGTCTAAAGGCAGTACGTTGATAATGTAACGCTGCGCCGAGAAGACAGACTCTCACCATGCGGCGACGACAGGAATTGGTCAAAGTGTAAGCCATGATGTAGGAATGGGTGCGGGGGTGAATTTCAGTCCTAAAAGGACCACCAGAGGTCCTTTTATGTTTGACCGTTTCAATTAACTCTAGCTGGAACGGAACAATCTGAGCCGTACACATTTCTACCGTTCCATGGGAGTCAAACGGTACCACTCGCTTCCGGGAGCCAACAAGCACTCGGCTGCCACACAAAATCTTCCGTTCCGTTCCCAGCCGTACAGGGCCTTACTTGGCTTGGAGGTCGAATGCTAAAGTTGGGGCGGAAAAACATTTCGCCTCACGAAACACCGCAACGCATAAAGATATGTACTCCAATGCTAATAACAATGCAGAAATATATTGGGGAGTGAACATTACACACTATCGATATGTAGGTGAACCGTTGATCGCACCTCTATCCAGCATATCACCGGACGTTATGTGGTCGTACCGTCAGCTGTACTGGGCTGGCGGGTGGATGGCGGGTGTAAGCAGTGTGTAGATGAGATTGCGATGCATTGGAAATGAAGGATGGATGTCCTACATACATACGGAATACAGAGGTGGTTTACCTGGGAGTGGAATGGGTGGGAGGGTATAACTTTCGCGGTATACTTGTAGTACTAAGGTGTACATGTGGAGTGTGGTTACAATCCATTGCATCCACTTCACGACATCTCCCAATCTCACTGGCAGGTCTTGAACATCGATCACCGCTTTCAAGTTGTTCTTGTACATAAACTCAATTCTCCAACCAGTTCAACCCACGAACGTTAACGACATCCTTAATTCATCCCCAGATTCGCAAAAGTCCAGCCTACACCACCCCTACACTGCGGGGAAAGTCTCGCCTCCCAAAAATAGCCCAGTTTCTTGCAACCCCCCAGCTCATGTTCGAGCTCCGAGACAGTGACCACCGGGAGAATCCTGCAGCACTGCAACGAGCTCGTCTCCAGAGTGATGTCTCAGTAATATATCGGAAGCATCGATGCATCTTCCCCAGCACCGTTGGGATTCATCGTCAAAGCAGTTGCGGAGTTAGGGTTTCGAGCTCGAGAATGAACCGAGGTACGGGGTATGCATTGGGCTTGGGTATGGTGTAGAAGCGAGGAGAACTGAAATCGGTATCCCGGCTTCCATGGCCCAGTGGTAAGGCGCATCACTAGTACCTTCGGCATCCCGACAAGGGATGTCGAGGTGGTATGATGAGATCAGCGGTTCAATTCGCTTGGAAGCAAGACCTCTACTTTTGGTTCTCCAGATCTAGAGCCTACCAAGTTTTGATTGTCGAGAAAATGCAGTTGGAGAGGCTTGGGCGGACCCTTCGGCATGCCGAAATCACGGCTTCCATGGCCCAGTGGTAAGGCGCATCACTAGTACGTCGTATCTGTTGCGTAAGAACAGGCAAGGCATGAGATGATGAGATCAGCGGTTCAATTCCGCTTGGAAGCATCGGTACAGTTCTTTTTGGCTCCGAGTTCCTCAGGGCCTGAGCTTGTGCTTTTGCTCTTCAAAACGCAAACGTCTAAGATTTTCGAGTTCGAAGATGCAAAAAGGCGAGGCAGAAGCTCAGTGGTAGTCCAGTGGCATAAACAGTAATTGCCTTTCGGTGTTCTCCTTGATGAATCTAGCTCCTCTGTACTATCTTGGGCCCGGAGTTGAGTACTTGCACAGACCCTCACCGGTGGACGTCGACTCAGGGCCGGCCCAAACCTTGTCTTTCGGCAGAGTGCAAAGTTGAACCCAGGAAAGATAGTCGGTATGCCGACAGAAGTAGCAGCTTCCATGGCGCAGTGGTAAGGCGCATCACTCGTACAGCATACTGATTTGTTCCGGATTCTGAGAGATAATGAGATCAGCGGTTCAATTCCGCTTGGAAGCAGCCGGTGTTCAAGCTTTTGTACCCATCATCACAGCTGCTCCTTTTGCGGCCCGAAAACAATAAAGCTTAACGTTCACAAGTGTAGATCGGTAGACCTATGCATCAACCGCTTCCATGGCCCAGTGGTAAGGCGCATCACTAGTAGCTTCGGCATACCGAAAGGGATGGAGAAGAGATGATGAGAACAGCGGTTCAATTCCGCTTGGAAGCATCCGGCCCCTTCGGGATCTTTTTGTTGCCGTTGTTCTTTCGGTCGTACTTGATCGTCGCTTTATTCGGCTGGGTCGTATACCTACAAGTCACAGCTTGTAACATATCGGCTTCCTTGGCCCAGTGGTAAGGCGCATCACTAGTATCTCGGTACGACATGATGAGATCAGCGGTTCAATTCCGCTAGGAAGCAGTTCTTTTTTGCTCCCAGTTCAAGCGAGGCGAAAAGAAAGTTCGTTGCAAAAACCTTTTCGGTGAGAACTATCCGTCACGAAAGGCTGAAGAACGATTACTCGTCGGGGTAGTTGTTCCTGATTTTGGTGAAAGAGGGACGTTTTGATGCTTGTTCCGATCCTGAACTTGGTGGTGAAATATGCGTACAATGGAGCATGAATATCAAACTGTATCCGTGCGATTTGTTCTTTGCGTAGTACTAACTGAGTCCTTTAAGGCTCGTATCTGGGGCAAATGGTGGCCGTTTGATGCTCGTGCTGAACCTGAACGTGGTGGAGACATATGCGTCAAGGGCTCATCATGCCTATGAGTATCAAATTGTACTCGTGCGATTTGTTCTGGTGGCGGTGAAGTGCTTTTGCTCTTTGCTTGACTGGGCCCTTCTGAAGCTCGTTCCAGATTCCTGACGAGGCGGGAAAATATGCGTACCACCAACCTGAGTGCCAACAAAAAAGTATGGGTAGTGCTCGTAGTAGAGATCGTTTCGCTCTCAGGTTCGCTGGATCCATTCGAGGCTCGTGCCCGAATCTCGTCCTTGTAGAAGGATATGCGTTCCACCAACCTGAGTGCCAACAAATTTGCGTTGTACTTGTAACGGAGAGAGCCTTTTGCTTTCAGGCCAACTGAATCCATTTGAAGCCCGTGCCCGAATCTCGTCCTTGTAGAAAGATATGCGTTCCACCAACCTGAGTGCCAACAAATTT
>ML119698.1:156561-314690 GCA_003788565.2 Ascobolus immersus RN42
TGCTTTCAGGCCAACTGAATCCATTTGAAGCCCGTGCCCGAATCTCGTCCTTGTAGAAAGATATGCGTTCCACCAACCTGAGTGCCAACAAATTTTGTGCTGATCTGAACTCAGAATGGAGAGAGCCTTTTGCTCTGAGCCCAACTAAGCCTTTTTGGAATTCGTGCACCTTTAAGAAGTACTATGCTTCACACCATCTTGCAGTTCTAGTATGCTCGTACTGGAGACGTTCATTTGCTGCTGTCTGTACAAAGCAACTAGGAAACGTTCTGGATTCTTGCTGAAGATAAATTGGAAATTTCGAATGCGTACTATTTCTTGCATGTTCCTGTTAGGTGACGTATTCTTGAACTGGAAGGTTTCATATTATCATACTGCTCGTGCGTACCGGTGATGAGTTTCTACACTTGCTGATAACATATTGGTTTCGAAAGCGTACATTTTATTGCTTGTTCCTGCGAAGGGACGTGTTAAAAGGCCCGGTCTTCTCCTTCTGCTCGTAGTTTTTGGCGGAGATAAGTATGTTCTTCAAAGTGGTTTTGAATGCGTACAATCTATTGTCTGTTCCTGCATAATGAAGTATACTATACTTGGGAAGGTTTTTCTTTTCCTACTTCTAGCTCGTACTCATGCTTAGACTGTAGTGCGCTCGTCTTGAGGTCGGATGTCGTGATGGATAACGATGATGTTCTATTGTCTATCTACAGAATTCGATATATCTCTAGGTCTTGAGCCCTTCCCGTCTGTGCCGTCTTGTCATCTCCCTAGCCACAGTGGCTCGTTCGCTCCCTTGTAACGTGACTCGCTTCCTATCCCTACATCACATCCCTCTCTGCCGGCACCTAGCCAATGGTCCTCCATCGTGATTCCTTCCTCGAGTAGCAGTCCCACATCCCTAGACAGTTGTTGCCAATCGTCGAGTTGGTCCCCTTGCCGGCTCCAGATCTCCTCCATCGCGTGAACTTCCTCCTCGGTGATGTCGTCTGTTGTTGTCATGTACTTGGGGATTTTCCAGCCCTGTGTGGTGTAGTAGTCTCGTAGTGCGTCTTTGGCTGTAGCTCGAAGGCTGTGGAGTGGTTCCCACGACTCTGCTGCCGTTGGTTGATCCTTCCAGTGGATTAAGAACTCCATGCGGCTCTTCTTCGTTCGGGGGTGCTTTTTGTACTGATGTTTGACGATATGATCGATCTCAAAGACCGGCAATCCCTTAAGTATCTTGAGGGGGTGGTAGAAGGCTTGGTGGTGTCGAACTGGCTCGTTTGGTTGCTTTGGGAGTTTCGGACGGAGTCGCGAGACGTTGACTGTAGGGTAGATGCGCCATTCCCTTGGTATGTCGAGTCGAACGGCGTTAAGACCCACCATCTTCAGGATTCGGAAGGGGCCGAAGTAGGGGTGTTGGAGCTTGCGGGATCCCGATTCTGCTTCGCCGTCGTCAAGGTAGGTGACTGGTTGCTGATTTGCGTAGTTTATGGCTAAGTTCCTGGTGCTGAGGTACACTTCGTCACCAGCCTGGAAGTTGTGGGGGATGTTGGAATCTCCGTCGATCATGGCTAGTTGTGCAGCCTCCAGCTTGTCTCGTAGCCGCCATAGCCGTTGTTGCTGAAGTTGTACAAACTCTTCTCCGACTACCTGTCGTGCAGTTGGCGTTGGGATGGCGGTCGAGAGCTCGATATCCAGTGGGGAGTGTGGGTTGTAGCCCAGATCTCCTTCGAATGGTGTCATGCCGGTGGCGGCGTGTTGCGTCGTGTTGTAGACGAATTCAGCTGTGGATAAGTGGATGTCCCATTCGACACGACCGGTGGCGTCGTCTGGCTCTGCTATCGCACGTAAAAACGTCTGTATAATGGAGTTGGCTTTCTCAGCTTGTCCGTCTGTCTGGGGGTGATATGCTGTGGTGGTCTTCAGAAGTGTGCCGATCCGAGAACCTACGTGCTTCCACGCCTCTGCGACCAGGATCGGCCCTCGATCCGTGATGATTTCCTTTGGCCATCCGTGGAATCTGACCAGCTCATTGAGCAGTAGCTCGCCGAATCCCATTGCTGTTAGTTCAGCTTCCTTGCAGGCTGTCAAGTGAGCACGCTTGGTGAGTGGATCGATGATTGTCATGATGGCATCGTTCCCCTTCGAAGTAGTCGGTAGCTTGACGATGAAGTCGATGTTGACACGTTCCCATCGTCCTAATGGGGCCGGAATCGGCTGGATCTCGCCGTATGGACGGTGGTTGGGGTGTTTGACTCGGAGGCACGTATCGCACCGTCTGATGTAGTTCTCAACGTCCTTTGCTAGCCCTTGCCACCAGAACCGTCGTCGTACAGCTGCGAGCGTTTTGGTGATGCCGATGTGACCGTTAATGTCGTGAAGTTCCCCAATTACGAAGGCGATAAGCTGAGGGAGCTGAGGAAGGACGACAGCGTGAGAGTGGTGATGGTGGATCAGGTCGTCCTTGAGGTAAAAGTGGTTGCGTGCGCGGAATCGTGCTTTGCGCCATTCCTTTAGTTCCTTGGCATTCTTGACGTCCGCGATTATCTGCTGATAATCGGTTGTTGCTGGCTCCTTGAGTAGTCGTAGTACCTTCGCCATTCGTGGATCTTGCGTGTAGCCTTCTTGAATATCCTGTAGGAGTGCTACATCGCCCTCGAGATCCTCCCTCTCCACCTGCAATACCATTGCCTCTGTCTCCTCCCCCTCCCTTGCCTTCTCCACCTCCTCCTTCGCCTGCTCCACCTCCTCCCTCGCTGCACGGCGATTCCTCACCACTGGGGGTTCCTTGTAATCTGGCCTGCGACTGAGTGCGTCTGTCACATAGTTCTTTGCGCCTGCTATATGCTCGATATCAAAGTCGTACTCCCGCAATGGCTCGAGGAACCTCATCTGCCGCGACGATAAGGTTGACTGTTTGAGGATTCGATCCATCGTCTTGTGGTCACAGAGCACGAGGAAGAATCGTCCAGCCGACAAGTAGTGGTGCCAGTGTCGGATCGCATCACGCACTGCCAATAGCTCCCGATCGTATGCGGAGTATCTCGTCTCTGGTCCCGATAGTTTGCGTGAGAAGAAGGCGATCGTGCGCTCAACAGGTGCGCTGGATGAGTTGCCTCCTTGGAGTTGACAGAGTGTGGCTCCGAGAGCGAATTGTGATGCGTCGACGTACAGACGGAAGTCCATGTTGCCAGGCTCCGGTGCTACCACCACCGGATCCTTGCTCAGTGCCTCCTTCACCTCCTCGAATGCCTGCTGATATTGTGCAGATTCCTCCCATCGTCTCCTGAATTCACGGGGTGGGAGGTTGATGATGTCGTACAGGGGGGCAGTCATGACTGCATACTTGGTGATGAAGCGTCAGTAGAAGCCTGCCAGGCCGAGGAAGCGTGCGAGGTCCTTGCCGTTGGTGGGGGGGGTCCAGTCTCGGATTGTAGCCACCTTTCTTTCCTCCATGTGGAGCCCATTCTTGTCTACGACGTAGCCCAGGAAGTGGGTGACGGGGACCCCAAACTCACACTTTTCGGGTTTCAACTTGAGGCCTGCTGCTGCTATTGACGATATCACCGCCTCCAGTTGTTGTCGGTGCCTGGCTTGCGTGTCTGCTTCGGTCTCGTTGCCCACTGGTGCTGTGAATACCAGGACATCGTCAATGTAAACCAGGCAGTATCCAGAATCAATGTGGGCACGTAGCAAATTGGTCATAAGTCGCATGAAGAAGCTGGGGGCGTTGGCTAATCCAAATGGTATCATTCGCCACTCGTAGAGTCCGTCGGGGGTCACAAACGCCGTCTTGGGGATGTCTTCGGTCTCCACGCCGAGTTGGTGGTATCCACTGTGTAAATCCATCTTGGAGAAGATCGTGCCCCCGTGCAGCTTATCCATGAGTTCCTCCGGATGAGGTAGGGGGAAACGGTCTTTGTAGGTGATGGCGTTAAGACCTCTGTAATCCACGCACATACGGAGCTTATCTGTGCTCCCTTGTGCTTTCTTGACGAAGAGGATTGGTGCGGCGTATGGCGACTCTGAGGGCCTGATGTATCCTTTCTCTTGTAGTTTGGCGATGTGCTTGTCCATGAATGCTTTCTCCTCTCGGGAGATGCGGTAGGGGTTGCGGTGGGGTGGCTTCGCTCCTGGGACTGTGCGGATCTTCATCGTTGGTAGTTGTGCCGGTGGGTCCCCCCCAGGCTCGTGGAAGACTCCTGGGAACTGAGCTGCCACCTCCTCATGTAGTGGCGATGGTAAAAGCGGGTCCTCTGTGGTCATGTTGATCTGGATGACGAACACCTGGTCCTCGGTGGTGATGTGCCGTGAGGAGATCGTGTCAGATCCGAACCAAAGACCCCTTCGTTGGATGTTGCTGCCGCGTGGTCTGGCATGTTTTGGCACGTTGTGAACGCCGAATTCCGAGGAGTTTGCATTCGTAATCGGCTCTGCCGGTTCTCGTTCTGGTTCCTCCGCCACTGTCATGTCCTCCCTGTTCTCGCTCTCCTCCTCCACGTCCTCCCTTGCCCCATCCTGCCCCTCCTTGGTTGTCTGTTTTATGCTGCTCTCGTTCAGTTGTTGTTGTCGGTAGTCGCGTAGTGTAACCTGTGATCCCGCTATGGTTGCTGTCTTTGCCCTGGCGTCTGTGACTAGGCCGTGTAGTGCTTGCCAATCCATGCCGAGGAGCATGTCGTAATTCGCTAAGTTGTAGAGTGTGAATGTGATAGTGGTGTCGAGCTGGTTGTCAATACGGACTGGCAACGTGATGCGTCGCCGTGGTGTTTTCTCATCGATGTGGGATGCTTGTCGTACACGCTTATGGCCATTCGTGACGATAGGGATGTTGAGTTTGTTGGAGAGTGCTTCGGCCAGTGGTTCGGTGATGAAGCAATGAGAAGCACCATTGTCAAGTAGCATATGATATGGTGATGATTGCACGTCTGAAAGCACGGAGATGATGTTGGCCAGGAAAATAATTTGATTATGGCTAGTAGAGACTACATTAAACGCCATCTCGGTTGTAGTTTCCTCCACAGACTGATTCCTGGTCTCTTTCCTCCACGATACTTGTCTCAGGACCTCTGCACGCGTGCTGTGTTGAGGCCTTATTCTTTTCCCGCCGTCATCTCAGCTCTCTTCTTGTTGACCTTGCCCCAGAAGGCCTTGCGTTTCTCAGGGTCGCAGTGGCTGATAAGGTGGTCCGTGGCGCCGCACGCATAACACTCCCTTGGTCCACGATCCCTGTTGCTGCTCTCAGCGATGGCGTTGATGAAGTCGTCGTTCCCATCCTCCACGTTGTTGATGGTGATAACCTGCGGCTTCTTGGTTTTGGCGGTGTTGGATGAGGAGGATGCGTTTTTGGCGTAGTTGTTGGTCTGACGCGGCTCGATCGTCATGAGCTTTGGTTGACGCATGAGAAGTTTGGACGCATAATCCATGAGTTGCTCGAGGTTGAGGCCTCCTTTGGTCGCCATCGAGTGCTGTTGGAGTGAGAGGAGTACGTTGCTGTCTCTGATCTTGTTGAAATAAATGCGGTAGTACTAGTTGGCTTCTCCACACTTCCGAAGATTGTCGATTCCCATGAGACCCAACGTCTGGCGGTATTCGTCGTTGAACGTGTCGACCGATCCTCGCTTCAACTCAGCCCGTTCGAGCTTCTCGAGGAGGTGCAGATGGGCATTGTCTGGCAGCCAGCGGTCCTTGAATGCGATCATGAGGTTGCTCCACGTACGGTTGCCGTCCTTGGTGTTGTTCCTCCACTCTTTTGCCCAAATGCGTGGTGTGCCTCGAAGGTAGGAGATAGTGTATTCGATCTTCTGAAGCTCGTTGAAGACAGATTCCAGCGTGTCGATATGGAAATCCAAGCTCTTGATAAATTTGAAGACGACGTTCATATCCGATCCTCCCTCGAATACCTTCAACTCTGCTGCCGATAGTTGCGGTCGGTATTGCTTTGGTACTTCGATGTTGATGTTGGGGTCGAGACTGACGGATCTGTTGCCGGCGAAGCTGCGTACTGAGACCTTTTCCTCCCTCTCCCATGTTGCGGCGTCCCTCTTTTCCTCCTTGCGGTATGCGTCGAGATCCTCCATCTGCTCGACCAACTTGTTGTACTTTTCCTTCCAGATGTCATTGTCGGCTTTGAGTGCGATCACGTAACCTTGGTCCTCCACGGATTCGATGCGGTTAATCTGGTGAACCTGTCCGGCCCGGAGAGCTCGCAGACGGATCTCGTCGAGCTTGTAGCTGAGAGCCTGACCAATGTCCATGGATTGCTCTCCTTGTGGTGGGTTCTCGACGAGGGCGACGAGCTGGTTGTAGAAGGCTTCGTTATCGGTTCCCAACGCCTCCGCGAGACTGGTGTGTGCTGGCTCGTTGCTGATGCGTGCGATCTCTTGAGGGGAGAGTTGGAACGCTTCTCCCACCCAATATCTGTCGTGTGCGTCGTTCTTCACTACGAGCAACCCGCTGTTGGCCTTAGGATCCTCCTCTGTGCCGGCCTCTGACTTGTTGGTGGTTTCGAAGAGGGCTTTAGTGCTGCCATAATCTGGTTCTTCGGCTTTCTTGTCGACGTGGTGTTTCTGTGGGGAAGTGCTAGAGTGGGGGTTGTCGAACAAGCCGCTAGTGGACATCTTGGCTCAAGATCTCGTGATCTTTCTCTAGGTGACGATTGACTGTGCTGTCTACCGCTCGACGTCTGTGACAACGTAGAACTTGTAGAAAAGGTGTTGCTACCAATGTCGTGATGGATAACGATGATGTTCTATTGTCTATCTACAGAATTCGATATATCTCTAGGTCTTGAGCCCTTCCCGTCTGTGCCGTCTTGTCATCTCCCTAGCCACAGTGGCTCGTTCGCTCCCTTGTAACGTGACTCGCTTCCTATCCCTACATCGGATGGACATCCCTTTTGAGCATGTCGTTTGAGAGTGGTGTTATTGATGAAGTTGGTGTGGAAGCTCAAACTCGTAGCCATTTGTTTCATTCGAGAGTCGAGTGGTTTGCATGTGAGTTGTATTGGGTGACTTTTTTCATGTATACTGTACGGATGCGCTCGTACCAGAGCGCTTTCCTTCACGACAATGGTATGGATATCCGGATGCGAAACTCTTGAGCTCGTGCCAATTTGCTTCTTCCTAATGGCGCGATGCGTCGATATCGTGACTGGAGCCTTGGTTTGTTTGATCCGTCCTGATTAAATGAACTTCCCCATGGAAAACATCGTTTGGGATCTTGCTGTTGGTAATTCTGGTACGCTATAGACGTTAACTCTCGTGCCATATACTTCTTTCTGATGGCTTAGAGCGATGCGCCAAATGCGTAACCAGCTTTACTGGGTGCGTCTCGTACTCAGGTTTGAGCTCGGTACTTCGTATGTGTTTATGGTTGAGGGAAATGAGCACAATGCTTCGTCAGTGTGTATGTCGTACTACTGGTGCTGAAAGTAATCGCCGTTGCTTGCAGCTTGCAATTGTGACGTTAAGCATGACATCATGACGCAAGTATGTACGTAAATAATTGCGAAGATTCCGTTTGTGCATGTTGTGATTTGGAGTCGAGTCGATGCACATGGGATACTATCCTTCTAGGGCCATATGCATGCATGCGTCTGGAGTCTCGACTGGTGCTTACTAAACTTGGTAGTGGACTTCCCCATTGACCCATGGACCATGTTGTGCTTTTCTTCGTGGTGGTGGTTTGGAATATGCCCCATATATGAGCAAATTCATACTTATGACTCTGGTGATAAGTAGTGTTGCTTGCAGGTACGAGGTATACTCGTATCGGTGCATGCTGAGTTTGTTGAATTTGATTTACAAGCTACTCTCGTGCGGAGAAGTTTCCTTCAGCGATATACTGTCGAACTCCAAAGTCATAGCCGTGATCTTGGTGATAGTTTTACTTGGAGTTCCGCTCGTACTCTAGGTTCGAATTCAGTCTTGCCCGAACAATGAGTCGTGTGCTATGCTACAAGAAAGTGGTTTTTCCTTTTTGGCGCGGATATCGTGCCAACTTCAGTAGTTTTAGTTTGGAAGATGCAAACTCGTGCTGAGAAGTTCCCTTCAACAGTGTTTTGTGTCTGTGTTCTAAAGCTGCATATTCGTGTTACTGGTAAGAGCGGATGCGATGTAATTGCTCCCACAAGTGCCTTTACTGGAGGCTCTTATTTGAAAATTGAGTGCGTTGATTGAACTTCCCCATTGTGACTGTCGTGCTGGCTTCGTAGTTTACGTTCTGGTATGCACTACCACATGCTATAGCTAATGGCTTATACTTGTTCTCGCTATCAGATCAATTGCAAGCGTTTGTCCTGCCAATATCCGTAGTCGCTTTCTGGAGCTTGACTCGTGTTAATGTTGTTGATGACAGTGCATGTAGCATGTGAGCTATGCCTCGTATAGGTTCTTAAAGGGCGATAGATAATTGCTCGTACTGGTACCTCGACTGGCGCCTGTTGCAGTACTGTACTGAGTATACAGTATGTGTTAGTTGCACTCGAGCTCCCCCATTGTAATGATCGTGCTGGCTTCGTAATCTACGTTCTGGAACATGCGTATTATGCTTGTTATCGAGAACGTTGTGCTTTGCTCACGGCTCTTTGGTTTCTAATGTGAGAAAGTCTTGCAAGTATTCGTGATTCTGGAGATAGTGTGAGATAGTGGTGCATGAAAGGAATGACCTCATACACAAGCTCGTACCTTTTATCTCGTCCTAATCTCGGTAACTGCGATTTCGAAAATGCGTATTGTGTCTCTTTTCCGTGTAATACCCACGGCTGGATATTCATGTTTTATAATGCGGTTGCTTTCTGCTCAACGTGCTTGCCTCGCTCAATTCAATCTGTGACCTACTGTGCGGTTCTGTGTTGCCCGTTTCAGAGCTCGTTGTGCGTTCGTAAATTGTCCTTGAGAGGTATCGATGCGCTCATAGGTATGATCGTGCGGAAAATATAGCCCCAGTGAATTCTCGTGGACATTTTCCGACTTTGATTTTCAGATAGGAGGAAATTTATCATCCTCATGAAATAGGGTGCCTCGGAATAGAACTCGTTTATTCCGGATCCGTGCTCAACCTTATTCGCACTTTTGATCTCGTGGCGTTTTCCGATCTTTTGTTCATTAATGGCTGCGGCTAATGTTCTTGGTAAAGGCAAACGTAAGACGAAGGCAAGTTGTCAATGCGGTCGTCTTGTCGAAGAGACGTTATGTGCATGCATGCTCACTCATGTATCACCGGAGCACCTTTATCCGTTGACTGGAGGGTGCAGTAGAGTCGTGCTTGCGAGCTTATATGTAGTGTAAACCTGTTTCTACAGTATAAGACTGCTCGTGTGCGTGCTGGTTTTGAGTTGTTGTTTAGAATTCTCGTAAGACGAATACAGTCGTCAGTGCACGCATAGCTTGATGCGCTGTCAGAATTGCGTTTGTGTTCTCGTAGATAACCCTGTAGTGTCTCTCGGTGTTCACTTACGTATCACTACAAGTGATCCCTTTTTGTATTTCCTAGTAGCCGTGGTTGTTCTTCACAAGAAGAGAAGCTCATTGTTTAGAAGTAGCCGTCGGGTCCTGATGCGGCGGATGCATACGGCATACACTGCATATGCATCCCCATTAGGAGCGTCTGTGTTTTCCAAGATAAGAGTTCGTGCCAACGCCATCATTCTGAAAAAGGCTTTTATCGAATTGAATACTCGTGTGGTCCAAACCAGCAACACAAAAGCCCCCATTGAGCTTCTGTCGTATACGTGCTGCTTTCATCATGCATTCAAGTGAGTGCAGACTGAATCCAAGCAAAAGCGTCCAATTGAATTATTGGTCTTGTGGTGATATACTACTTCTTAAGTACTTTGTTACCTGTTCGAATATTTACCCTCTGTATTTCTCGTTTCGGAGCTCGGTGTATGTTCGTGCACGTGGATGTTCTTTGAGAGGACAACGTTGCTTTTCTGGTAGTCGTCTGGCCAACTGGGCCTATGGCGCACGAGATCTTGAGGTTTGCGGATATGTTCTTATTTCGTTTTCGTACCTTCTTACTCATTCTGCAGTATTGCAGTTCTGAAGTAGAGCGACGTATTCAAGCATCCCCATATCCAGGTAGGGGTAGGAGACGAAACGACTGATGACGGAGAACGACAGCTCGAGCGGCTTCTCAGAGCCTCATTTTCAAACGTCCGAGTCGCATACGCTATAATATTGTCTGATCGTACCATGAAGCAAAGTGATGCATAATACAGCATGCGCTGGTAACTCGTATTTGCTCGTTTGTCTTAACCATGGACGAGGTCTTTAGTCTCATGAAGTTACTCTGTTGTTTTTAGTTGTGGGTTGGTTGGTTGCTTTCTCATCGTGACCAAGAAAGTGGATGTGTCCTTTTGCAACTCTGCATGTTGTCCGTCCCGGGCCGTGAGAGACGGGAGAATATTGTCTCTGAAACCCGTGGATGCTGGATCTGCTGGAACGCATATCATCTGGATTAGATGAGTAGAATCTGGAAGTGTGTAACGCATTATGTGATTTGCGTACTTGCGGACGACAGTCAAGAATTTCTGTGACGGTTACTTGAATCTGTCTTGAATTCAAGTTTATTGATGATGCATTCTTCAACGGGATTGATTGTGGAATTATGCACCGTGAGCCTAAGTGATACGACTAGGTGTACATTCCATATCTTGCAACCTACGAGGCATATCTGCAGAGTTCGGGGAAATGTAACCTGCTTTGCGAACAAAGGGCAAGAGTCTCCTAGCGTACCATCTTTGCGAACAAAGGGCAAGAGTGTCTTAGCGTACCATGTATTTCGTAAAAGCTCGTAATCTTGGGAAGCATTGACTTCTGCGCAGTGGAATAAAAATATGTGCACTGGCATTAATATTGGTTTAAGTCTTGAACTAGCGTGGAACGCAAATGAGTGGACAAAGACTACTTCTAACCTGCCGCTTGTATACTAAGTAGGCATTAAATAAGTGTCTTGACCAGCGTTTCCGAAATATTAAACTGTCGTATTTCTGGACGCCGGCTCGATCTCGTGCACCTCTGGTACGTACGTGTACTATTCTTCTAGATCTAGAAATCCGGTAATACTTTTGTATGTACTTATTACTTTGTGAGACTTTTTGATCTACCATGGCAGCTGCAGATATTCCATTGCGTGGAAGGTGTTTAAATGTGCCGAATACACTTGCTTTGTGTCACTAAGTATGCACTCGTATTTCTTCTAAAGAGTGAGGATGACGTAAGAGAATACTCGTACAACTGCTGCTCGGCTTCGTGAAATAGTGTAATGACTAGTGGTAGATGGCAGTGCGTAAGATGTGAGAGTGTTGACGTTGTCAACGTGATGGCGAAAACTTCACTTCATTCGTAATGCCGATCTCGTCACTGGTTACGAAACTTGAGTGTGATCATGATTGAATATTCGAATGGTCATTCTATTCCATCTTGTATAGTCTGTCGAAAAAGAAATTGGGGTGAGTTAGATTGGCTGTCTTATCATTTTTGTTATTGAAAGGCACGTACGGAATACGTATCTCTTGTTCCTCTGTTATGCTCGTCTTAAGGTTAAGTGGTTCCACATGTTTACTCGTACGAGAATCTAGTCCTCCAAATAATAAGTACTGTGGCAGTTGGCACATACGAAATATTGAGGTACGTACAGTTTGTGACCTCAATGCTCGTTTCGTCGTGCTTGCTGGTCATCCCAGTATGTGCTCTCGTTCCTCAATATGCAATGCTTGCTAACGTATACGTTTGATTGGATCATGGACAGTAGAAGCAACTGTGTGTTCAATATCACGCTTTGCTATGGATTGGTACTGAAACGTGTCATCTTATTCTCGGTGATAGCTCGGTGAGAATATTTGCGGATACTTCGTGATCTAGAAGCACAGCATAAGCACGTAGCTCTCATACTAGTCTCGTACGTATTGTTGTGCAATTTGAAGGATAGTAAACCATGCGCACGTATCCGTATCTCTGCGCTAATGAACCCGTTTTGTATCATCCCCATGGTTTCATCACGAACGATTTTCGGACCGTGGCGGTTCTAAGCCTGTGCAGCTAGTACTCGTACCAGGCAAGCTACATGACAATTTTCTGAGCGTGGTAGTTGTAGCGATGATCCAGATGTGCTCTTGATCTTGTGTAGCCTTTTATGTCCGTAGGCCGGTTTCATTGTCTAAAGTGCATTTTGTACGTGATGCAAGATTGAAATCGCAGTCCTGTGGCCCAAACGGACAAAGTGATCATGTCGCACATGATGGGCCATTGATCCTCGAGGCCTCGTCTAGCTCGTTCTCAAGATCGATGTGATCAGCTCGTATGTAGATGACTTTAGCAGGCTGTGAGGCCTCCGGAGGCCGTGTAGCTATAGGGAGGTGAATTCGAAAATAAAGAGTAAGCAGTGCACGAACTCGACTACTCGTGAAACAGATCGATTGTCCAATATTTTGTTCCAGGCCTACCAGCTATGCTTCTTTGTGACAGGCCTTAGTAGTGATGCTGAAGAATCTGGAGCGGCTCAATTCTCTGAGGGGTAGGTTGCAATTGCGCAACTGTGGACGTGTTTTCTTCAGAATCTTCGTTGTACGTTGTTCTGTAGTGAAATGTTTGAGAATTCTTGCCATGCGTACTTCTTAATCTTGGTGATGTGACGGGAACGTACGGATGAATACCGGCACACTCAGTCCCAAGTATGACGAAATCTCCAATGTCGGCCTTGCTCGTCAGGAATAGCAACCCGTAGCGTGGTGCAACTGCAGCCGAGCGAAAAGGGCGAGCATACGTACACACCACGCAATATTGGCGACATTTCCACTGTTTTGATGGTGATTGTAGGAAGTAAGGAGTATTCTCATGGTCGAGAGTCTTTATAACTGAGTAAGTAAGGTCGAGGTCGTATATGCTCTCAAGAAAACTGTTGTAGAAGATTGACGTATGCACATAAGTACTTTCTTGACTTTCAGACTGCTATCTTAGCATGCACAGTTCTTGGTGCATCATCAAGGATCTACTTGGGCTCCGCATACGTAGTCTACGCTACGATTCTCCATATCGAATATCTCTGATTTCAACTGCCTCGTATCAAAGGACCATCCCCTTAGTCTTATTGTGGTTCGAAATGCGTATAGTGAGAACCATTTTGATGTTTATAGTCTAAATTGGCTTCAAGTACATGGACAAATCTTAAATACACATATATGCATAACAGATCTTGCATACTATATTCTCGTAGATGAACAACAGGCGAAGGGACTCGACTCGTTTATGGCCAACCTCCTGCGTTTTTTTGGAATTAAGATGTTTGGATCACGATCTTTTACGTATGAAAATGGTGAGAAATGTTATGCGTATGGAGACACTCATTTTGATGAATCGAGACTGCTCGTATAGTTGGAACCATTTTGACGTTTCTCTCCTGTGGCAAACTATTACGAAGTACTTAGTACGTGTACATTAACTTTTCTTGTACTTTGCGTATGCATATATGCGGTAGTCTTGAGTACGACTTGTGTGGAAAGTATCTCGTGTCGTTGATATTGCTCTGGTAAGGTGTGCTTCTTCCCCATTGTGTCTTCTCGTATTCTTTTGTAAGGTTGAGTCTCTGTGTTGTGGTACTTGGTCGATAACTTGTACTTGATAGATCGTATGGCAACTGCATCGTTCGTATACTATAGTACTAATTGATACGTACTTCATGGGCTGACCATTTGCGTCCAGGTTGGAACAATCCGAACGTGTTCGGTTGGTAGACGGAAGATTCTCAGCTCCTGGAAAGTGTACTCGTGCGTAATCCAGTAGGTACTCTTGCTTATATGTCGATATTCTTGTGAGTTCTCGAATCCAAATGCGTATAATCGCATGTGCAGTGCTTCTACCTTCTACATACGTAGATGCTCAGGGATACCAATGATAAAAAGAAGGTCCTGTGATTGCGTAAAACATTGTCGAAAGATAGTGTTGAATGCGTATGAGAGTGTCAGGGAGCAATTCTTGAACTGCATATTCTCTTTGAAGTATGCGATTCGACGGTTGACTTGCGCTCGGTAGAGCAGAAGATTCTTGTTGCACGTGCTTCGCAAGCTTGGTGGCACGTCTTCTGGAACCTGGAAGAAAGGAAAATGATTCAACCTGTGAAGCACATCTTCATCCGTCGTGCTGTCCTTGATGGGTGAATTGCCGAATCACATTCTTGCCGTGGCGCACCTTAGAGCTTGATAACTTATGCTTTGATTCATCGTGTGGAACATGTCCTCATCGGTTGTATCGATGTGCTTGATAGAAGAATCATCGTGTCACTGAGCTGACGCTGGAGTACGGCTTCGAACCTGATAACAACGACCTGATTTGTTGCGTGGAACATATCCTCGTCGGTCGTATTGACTTTGCAAGTTGATGGATAAACTATCGTATCGCTAAGTTGACGAGGAGGCAGGTCTTCGAACTCGACAACTGTGACTTGGTTCCGTGCGTGGAACATGTCTTCATCAGTTGTATTCTCCTCAGTGAATATGAATTATGCGATGAACGCTTACACCAATGTAAAAGAGTGCACATTTTGAATGTGATGATCTGTGAGATGACTGCAAGTGAACGTAGCGAATTCTGTCTCGTAGTGTCATGGAGGCCAAGCTGTGGAACCAATCTTGAGAAGTCGACGTACTTCCTATGCGAGTCTATTCGATTTCTCTCAAAGCTTTCGTTGCTCTCGTAATCTTGAGGTGTCGTAATGGACAAGAGAATCGAGATATTCTCGTATGTATCCCTGAGCTCTGACGTCTGCAGATCTGGTTAGACCAGTGACCAAGTGTGCATGTTAGCACGTCGGAAGATGTATTGTTTCCGAGTTAACAATGCGACTTTCGTGCTGCTTGAAGAAATCAATCACTGTTCTTGCGTAACATCTAAAGACTTCCGTCGTGTCCTGCTACCGTGCAACGGTGGTGAGATTGGTAGTGGAGTTTTGGGAAAACAAACGGCTTGTACCGTGCTTCTTGATGAATGGAAGTCATACATCCCCTTTGGATATCTCGTTTGTCTTGCAAGCTGGCAAAATATGCGTAAGTTGCTGATTCCTGTACGAAGTATAACGTATCTTCGTATTGGGGCTCTTTCCAGTACAGGTGACCAAGTCAAACACGTACATGATTTGGACAACGCAAAGCTCTCGTATACCTGTCTGAGGTTGAGTTGCAAAGTAGCTCCATACGTAACCAACACCCTTTGGTTTGTGTGTAGATGGAATATCTCGTGCCGCTGATTCTGATTGGCGAGCGATGCATAGGCTGGTCTCAGTGACCACTACCGTGCACGCTTGAAGAGTTGCTAACTGTTTCGTACTGTCTCAAAAAGGAGACTTGGTGTGCGATGCAAACGTTAGGATACGTGCCTGAAGTGTCTCCTCGCACGGCTGGAACCTGAGCCTCGTGCTTCATCTGCACGAGCTTTGAACTGTGAGGTTTGATGTTGGAAGCGTGAGGCGACCACCCACATTTCAGTCTTGAAATGGGGTTCGTCCCCATTGTTGGGTTCTTATGTAGCTCGTATGGAATGTTTGTGGGAAGGTGGAGAGGATGGCTTGCCTTATATAGGCGTTTGGGTGGGTGAGAAGTGCCACAGTTGCAACCGGCCAACCTCCGGGGAGTAAGGGGAATCCTAATCCCATCCACTCCCGTGCAAACGAGCACGAGGCTACTCAACGAGAAATCCGATGAGCAGGAAAAGGTTCCACGTCAGAGCAGCCTCGTAACCCTGTTGCCTTAACCGAGACCTATTGCATCGCCTTGAATGTCCCTCTCCCGCGCACGCCCATCCAACCGAGAGGTTCGAAATGCGAGGCCAACGAAGCCGGCTCTGGAGAAATGGTCATGACTTGGATATCATACTTTTAACAATTCTGAATAATGCATAACACTTCCGTCACCTCGCGAGGGGCAAATTCCCATACCAAGACGAATTCTAAAACCACAAATAGGGCTTGCATATATTAATGAGAACTTGAGCAGTTGATAGGACCTAACGGAACAAAGATAGGTGGCGTATTGTCCCGAATACCCCCACGATGCACAGGTTCCCATGTTCCTCCCCACTGTATGCAACCGAAGGGACACGACCATATCGCCAGAATGGATGCATATGGGTGAAATAACCAACCACCATAAGCACCGCTATAGCGCTAAACAATAAGCAACATGAGGAAACTCGAGCTGAAGAACTAATTGGAGGAATGAGGAAGTGATGTGCATTACTGATGCCAATGATGCATCTCTGAAAAGTATCTGGGACAAACAGTCAGGCTTCCATGAAGCTAGGAAAATAACAGCACCAAAAGAACAAAATAATGAATACTTCCTAGCAATGCATTCAACACAGAGAGCAAAGAGATATATGTAGAACAAGCAGGCACACCATATGCACACTCCCACCTCAAGCTGCAAGGACACCGAGTGGAACTGATGCAATAAGGCAGTACCGGAAAATAATAAACAAGACTCCACCATCGACAATTAGAACCGAGAAGAAAACCCAGACAACGATATTACTTGAAAGGAAGAGAGCATGAAAAGAAATATTAAACCCATAAAAGCAATAGAACCCCAGTTAACGCAACCCATAAGCATGAATACAAGAAAAAATAGAAAAGAAAGACCCCGATTTGAATCCGAACGCAAAGAAATAAGGTGAAGTGCCAGGGATAGGCAATACCGAACAAGGAAGTCGAAGCGAAACCCCAACACCAATCTATAATCCACCAACCCATTAAGCACCACGGTTTCTGGATTGATCCTTCTCCTTCGGTTCCGAAAAGATGCAATCATCACTTGTCATAAAAGAACCAAGCTCGCAGAACTCCTCCCAACCGGCCAAGGTCATCTCTGGATTGTAGTGGGTTGGACGGGCACCGGAGGGAGAGACCGCATAAGGACAGAAGGGCCAGGTGTGACCGACTTCGCCACAGTCGTAGCATTCGAGAACCCTCACATCGAACTTCTTGTCACAACCGTCCGCCTCGTGATCATCCGCGCCACAGCGTTGACAGAGATCATCGGCATATTCAACCAGTGCAATCTTACCCTTATTCTTCCCGGCTGGGCCAATCTCCCTCGTGTCCCGATCAGCAGAAAGGAAGCTCACGACGCCAGCCATCCCGTCAGCACTGACACCTTGTGCATCTCCTACGACGGTGTACCAGATTCCACGCTCCAACTCAACGCTATTCGGGACGTTGATGAGAATGGCGTAGCCTCGCCCGTCACGCATGAGGTAGCGGGAGTGTGTGCAGGATGACTCGAGGGGGCAGAGACGAACCTCGACTTGGACGCGGCCGGAGGAACGAGAGGGTTCAAAGAGGTCGTAGACATTCGTGAGCTTGGTGATTTTGACGCCATCCGGCCCAGACACCTGTTGAAGCAGAGCTGGAGGGCCAGGAATGTTGATCTCTGCGTTTTTGACTTTGAATTGCTTGATGATGGAGGGGAGTTCCGCAATTGTGTCGTCGTATGCATGGGCCTTGAAAAGCGCTTGATGATAGGAGGCCCTGGTTTTTGGCGGAAGCTTAACATTCGACTTGAGCGCTTCTTTCTTTCTTTCGAGAGCAGCGGAATGGCACCCATGGTCTTTCAGTACCAGTTCCAGCACCGCGCCCGAGGTAACGCCGGAGTCTTCGAGGCTCTTCGAGTTATCAAGCTCTCGACCGTACAGGAATAACTGCTGGGAGCCGGGCTCCAAGGAAGTAATCTCTTCGAAAGTTTTCTTAACCGACATGACTGTCGAAAGCCTAGATGGCTTGATGTGCAAGAAACCAGCCGTTTTCTTTGATGAATTGATCATGGTTTTTACCGACAGGCCAACATCGATCTCCAGATCAGACCCGCCTCCACCACGCAAAGACAACACAAGATGAACAGTCGAATCTTTGGTCAGCCCTCGTTGGCCGATGGCTTGGGCCTCCTCAAGCTGGGAGCCTTCGAAGATGAGTCTTTGGAGACAAAACGGAATGCCGACTTGGTGCTGGATTTTCTCTTTGAGACTGCGTACAAGGTCGGATGATGTAACGGTGACTATGATACTGGCACCCGTCAAAGTCCGGACAAAGACCTGAAACTTTCCCTTCATGAACTGATCGTCTGGAAGCAGTAAAGTCCCATCTGCTTGTTCGGTAGTGGCAGCAGACGTCTCTACGTTCATAAAAGCCGGAAAAGAGGCGTTTGTTCTAGGTAGGAGGGGGCGGGAGGCGAGCATCGAGATTGGCAAATGGTAATTGATGGAGCGGTGAGTTGTGGCCTCGCGGGCAAGTGTTAAGCGAACTGAGGGTCGATTGGCGGGGATGAGATCGGTGACGGAATTACTGTAGGCGCTGGTGATTGTCGGTTGAGTGTGTGGAGAGGGGTAATCGCGATGGGGCGGGAGGAAAAGTGAGAGAAAGGAGTTTACTAAGCAAACAAAGAAAATCGCGGAGATGTTTCTCCGTTTCGGCGCTTTGCCCCGCCATAGAATAGTCTGGTCCTTCACGTCAGAAAGATTACAAGGACGCCCGGAAAGATATTTACCTCCAAAAGAAAACAAGCCTGTGTGGAAGACACTAGATGCTGGACGAACCCTCCTGAGACTCTTGCAAAGGTGTATCGACGAGTCGGAGCATTGGAAAACAATGCCTGTTGATACGGCTTGCTCTTACCTGGCAGACGTCTCGGCAAAAGTCTCGGTATTTCAAGGGCCCAACAGCCTCCTTCCTCTGACCGTATCCAGCTTGCTTCAGATAGATAGCAGTCGATCTTATACAGAAGCCAGATTCGACCTCTCGTCCATCCCCCCCCATCTGTCGGCTTCTGAAAGTGTTGAAGGTTCTGACGCCGGTTGAGTTCTCCAGGCTTTGCTTTGGAATCCTCGGCAGACTGGACCTTGCGCGGACTGACCCCAACAAGAGAGCCTCCGGCAGCCATTCGCAGCAGAGTCCAGGAGTAGGCGATACCAGAGAACTTGCCACAGTAAACTCGTAGAACTCCGGGCAGAACTCCCGATACGCTGATAGTCTGCTGTTTAGAATTCGGGGATCTTCTGGTTGGCCACGTTTCGGTCGAAAGCTTGGGGCGAGCGTGATTCCACCCATCTCCTCCAGCAAAGCCCCTTCCTTCCAAAGAGACATGATGCAGACCAGTTTTGGAGTATTGAGCCATAGTAACTGTGTCCCGGCCTCGTCTCCGTATCCTTCTGGAAGGGCATAATGTGGGTCTTCCACAAAGCAGCTCGCGGAAATTGCCAGAATTAAGCGTTTGATATCCAAGAGGGTTGCTCTCGTGCGTCCTTTGTCGTCTTCCGGTAGCAGATCGAAATAGTATAACAGCAGGGGGTCCCACGATTGACGAAAGTGGATCATCACATCTTCTCGATACTGCAGAAAGGCATTTATCCGATATCGCCCAGAGAAGAGAAGATCGTGGAGGTAAGGCATGAACTCTTGCTGAAATTCGTAGGCTGGGTGGTGAATGGGGAGCTGGCGGCATAGCCTCCTCACTGTACGACGAATTGCGTGTTGTGCCTCCGTTGGGAATTCCGGTAGGAAGAGTAGACGGCTCATCTCTTGCTTGTCGAAGATGAATTGAGTCATTCTGCATGTATCGGAGGGGACGTGATCGGAGAGACGAGGTGAATTTGTGCGGTGTGAAGGCGGGGGAAGTGGAGTTGCTTGGTTCTGGCGTCGAAGATGAGGCTCTAGCAGGAGCGTCTGGGTACAGGTGAGTGAGTGAACAAGCCAACGTTGACGATTCTGGTAGCGGTCTACGGGAGCTAGGGAGATGAAGAAGCGGATTGCAAAGGGTACCTCACTTGTAGAAACAGTTGGTGAACTTTCCGGTCGACGGGTCTCCGAGTGGACTGAAACTTTGTGGTTGCGCGAGCTCGGCGTTGGAGGATGGTGAGGTGAGAGGGGAAGGATGTTTTGGGAAGGAGAGCTTGCGAAAACTCCCTTCGACAAAGTACCAAAATTCCTCTCCTTCCTTTGTTAGACTTGCACCAACAATTTACGTATGCTCTGCGCATACCACAGCCATTCAACTTTCTAGCAACCCGAAATTGAGCAGCGACCCATACGGGTATTTTGTTTCGAATTCGAAAACCCGAGCCAGATGCAATATCGAGCAGGTATCGAATTTGGACCGATACCATGCGCCTTTTGGGATCCCTTTCGACACTACTTAACCGTCACCAACCTGCCATTAAGGAGGCTCGATGCTATCTTTGACCCCGCCGTCCCACCACCAACACCCGCTCAGCCCACCTCTTACCTCTCCGATTTTCTTCCTCAACTGTGGTTGCCTTTCAAGACGTCGCTCTCACAAGCCCCAAACCTTCTTAACAACGGCCTAGTACTTGATGCGGGACCGTAGGGAGAGTAGAGGATGTATGGGGAAGCGGATCAGAGAAAGTAAGTGAGGCGCTAGGTGAGGAGTCTAGGGTAGGTTCTGGGTGTGGTTATAACAGGGACTATAGGTCGCTGCAGCTCGCGGGGGGTTGAGCATGTGGAGGAGACGGTGAATTCGGCGGGATGGGTGAGTATTGAGGTGGGGCTGTTGGGGTTCTGGAGCGGAATGAGGGCGGGGGTGCGGAGGGGCGAGGAGGAAAGGTCCAAGCTGCAGGACCGGTTTGTGAGGGGGTCTTATGGATTATTGCGATTGAGGAGGGAAGGCGGAGGTTGGGTGGCATTCTACATTCCACGACGAGGCAAGTACTGGCTCGTCGAGAAGAGCACCGGGGATACAAACGAGATGGACTATACTGGGAGGTGGAAGGATACAATAATGGAGAAACGCCAGAGGCAGGAGAAAGCATATAATGTAGTGAGATGTGGTCGTGTTCGTGGGTCACATTCTGCCGCCAATCAATACTGGGCACAAGTCTCGCCATATGGAGTTAAAATAGTCCCCTGGCTGCGTTAGTAAGTTTTGAACCTGAATAAGTACAAGGGCTAGAGATGTCAAATACCTTGGCCCATTACATAGCCTCGTAATTCAAACGGTCAGTTCCAGACCTTCATGCGCCATCTTTTGGGCCGTTCTGACCCACACGACACGATCCCACACCTCGCGATCAACAACGACCGTCTTCCTCTTTACTCCTTCCACCGTATCAATAGTCACAACCATCTCATCATATAAATCATTCGGGCCCTTCTCCTGCTGATAGTTCTTTCTCGCTTCTTCCAAATCAGCAAGCTTTCCGGTTCTCGGATCGACAGTTGTGAACTGCAACAGGGCGTTCCAGTATCCACTGAAACTCAATCTCGAGTTTGTCCTGCCAAAGAATCGCACTCCGTGTTTAATGGGAAAGCATCGACGCGCCTCCATTCTCTCCTCGATATCCGCCATTGCTTGCACCTCGACTGCGCTCAAGGTCTCCATCACAGTATAGTCGAGAAGGTGAATACCACCTGGGGGCTCGATGTACCGGCCGGCATTGGGGTGGTTGTAGATGTGCGAGACGCAATCACACGTAGACCGACCCGGACAGTCATAAGAGTTGTAATCTGGCGGATGAGATACCGGTGCGGGGAAGTAGCATATGGCGCGGATGTAAATGTACTTGATGAATGCATCCCAAAGTGTAACTAATTTGCATGAATGAGGATTCCGACTATACTGTTGCTCATAGAATTCGAACTGCCTGCAGAAGCGAGCCTCGGCCTCTGGTGCACCATGCCAACGACAACCTCTACTACCTTCCTTCTTCTTGCACGTGGCGCACGTTGAACCGTTTTCGAGTGGTTGTCGGACGTCCTTGTACAGTGAAACTTGCACCAGGTAACTTTCTTCGTACTTGGTGCATGTACGATACAAGTCGCTTTCCTCCTCTGGGTCCTGAATATCGAACAGCCGCTTGAAGATGACCCAATAAACGCGCTCAGCCTCCAACAAAAAAGCGTAGTACCAGTCTTCCTCATCCCGCTCGCGTTCTCTCAGTAGCGTGCGGTAAAGTCTGCGATGGTGAAGTGAGGAATGGAGGCCACTGAGGAAGTCTTGAGTTTGTGGGAGCATGGCGCCGGGGTTGCTGAGCTTTCGGAGGAGATGAAAATTCGGCGAGAGGATCCGAGAGGTAAGATCCTTGAATATCAGAGGACGATGCAGGCGGTATATTTCCAACAGTCGGCGATTGGTTTGTGAAAGGGCGTAGATGGAGGACGAGGGGCGACATTTTTCGAAGATTTTGAGGAGGATTTCGGTTGGCAGTGTCGAGAAGAGGTCTGGACCGATTGGCGGCTCTACCAGTGTCTGTGAACTTTCAGGCATGGTGAATTGAGGCGAGGTTGCGGACTATCTGCGAACTGTGAAGGGTTAGCACTCGCGAACTCGAGGGTTGCCGTCCACGATAAAGGCCACAGTCGAAGCATTCCAGGCCTGGGTACAAGAGGGGCGCCATACATGACCGAGCGAGAGCTGCTAGGGCGTTGATCAGTCGGGAGCTTGAAGAGGCCGAATTGACTGACAATGACGAGTGCTAGATGTGATGGTATAACGCGACATCGGGGGAATGCGGGGAAGTTTCATGTGGTGATGTGGTGATGTGGTGATGTGGTCGAACATCGATCGACTCGGTGCCAGCTGGCGGAACAATGGTTTGGTGGGAAGCTGTTTACGTGAAACACTTTCGCTTACGTCAAACAGTGTTTACGGGCTCCTAATGCAGGATGACTTCGCACGCACGGGACTCCCAGCTTGCGCTCAACTCTACACCAGAGCTCTCTGCTCGAAAGCAAAGGTGACTTGGTGAAAAGTACAAGCTTACGCTTTACGTTGTAGATAGATTGCTTTGGGAAAGCGTACATCTCTCGTAATCACTTGTGTAGGGCATATGGTCTCGTACGTAGATATATAGTGAGAGCAAATTGTGAATAACTGGAACATACGCAAGCGCTAACTTCTCGTAATTGCGCGTCGTCCCCGTACTCTTTCTAAAGATACTGTCTCTGAGTGCTCATTTTAAATTACCGGTCTTCCAGTTGCTGTCGACGTGCTGGTGCAGATTTCCTCCACTTTTCTAATTGTCTCGACCGATCGTGTGGTTAAAGTCTAAAGTGCGATCAATGATACTGGAATCTCGTACAGCAACAACGGAGAGCTGTCAAGCACCTTCTCGTAATGGCGCGTCGTCCCCATATATATAGTCTATATTCTTTCTACAAAAGAACCTCCAATCTCGTACGGCGACAACGTTAACTGTAAGCTTCATGAGCAAATAATGATCTCGTATGTGCGTGTGATTGATGAGCAACGACTGTACGTCTTGTACCAGCTTTCTTTGAATACAGCAACAGTAAAGTGTGATGTTTTCGTGCGACCTTGCGGCATTCATGATACACTCGTGTGCAAACCTGCTGCAATGCTGTAAGGCTGAGTGTTTGTTGAGATCCAACTCGCTCGTGTAGACGAACTCCAGCTTCTCCATATTTGAAAAGCAAAGAGTGTGTACTTTGTTTGACTCGTGATAGACTTTGACTTCTCGGTATGTGTAATCGAGACTTGTAGTAGCATTGGCTACGAATACACAGCGCTGCTCGTGACTTGAGCTTTTCCGTGTACGGCTCATGATGGTTGATGTGTGCTTGACGACAGATCGATCGAGTCCAGCAGCACTGTCCAGTGACACACGGTGCAACTTTCCGTAATGGACTTCAGCTTCTCCGTGGGTGGCTGGGACAAACTCGCATCTTCTCGTAATGGACTTGAGCTTTTCCGTGGGTGGCTCGAAGAAACTCGCCTGTTCTCGTAATGGACTTCAGCTTCTCCGTGGGTGGCTCAAGCAAACACAGTTCTACTCGTTCTAGACTCGAACGTCCCCGTGGGTAGCTCATGATGACTCGGATGGACTTGAGCTTCTCGATGACGGAGTTCAGAAATCTCTTGTTGTCGATGTGTGTTGACTTCTCGTCGCCGAGATCGGATCGCGGTACGAGACTCGTAGGTGGCTGCACGAGCACACGAGGTATCCTTTGCATCTGAAGACCTTGGAATGTTGTAACGGATGCGTTGTAACTCTCGTGCAACTGTTCCACAACCTTAAGAAGGTGGAATCCAATGGAGGTCGATACGTCCTTCTTGAGATGGAATGGATAACATCCCCGTGCAGACTAAGAAGACTTGAACTCTCTCTTCTGTGTGGTGTAGAATGTGTACTCGTATCCTGTTTCCATTGCAGACAGATGAATTTGAATGCGTATTCTCTCGTAGCTTTCTGTCGTCCCGAAGTTTTGGGTTTGACGTGACGTGCAAACGCAAAGCCATTCTAGGCATGGACGCACGACCTTCTCGGAAGTGTGGCCTTTGGGATGGAGATGTACTTGTATGCTCGTAAGGTGCCGAAGGAAGACGACCAACGTTGAAGAATGGAAGTGGAGTCGTGCTTGAAAGCGCGCAAGACCGGTCCACACTTTAACTGGGCTCGTGACTTGAGGCTCAAAGCACAAGTTTGGCGCCTTCGTAACGCCTGCGCATGAAGATTTTCGTGGGTCAGGACGATTCCAAGGCTTCTTTGGCACGTACACCAAGTATGATGTTGCGTTTTCGGGACTCGAGCAGTGTATCGAGATGATACTGCTTCGAATCGGATGCAATCTTGGACGTAGCGCATTTAGATTGAAAAGCGCATTGTAACTTTCTCCTCTGCGGATGCTAAAGTTACCGGCAACTCAAGATGCCTGACTATGCACTACGTATTGTAGGATAATAGGATCCGACTAGGCAAACAGTTAGTAAGGATGTTTTCACCGTAGAAAGAAATCAGTTACTTACCGGTATTTTCCGGAGTTAAGTATCGTCCCCATGGTGATAAGCAGGCCGGAATGGCTAGCTCGTGTAGGTGGGTTTCGATGCGTGACATGGAAAACGGTGTTGCGTTGTCAAACAATGCGTGAGAGGTTGACAAGCAACTTGCGTGCAGGTGGAGAGCAATGAGAGAGAGTTGTGGAAGGTTGGCCGGTTGCGTCACAGCAATGGAAAGTTTTGATGGGGTGGTTGCTTCTTTCGGCGGGCCGGCTCCTTCCCACTTTAGCGCCTTGGCTCCCGCCTAACTGAACCATAGGCAACTCCTTCCCAAAGAAGAGACCACCAAGTGGGGTAATGATAACAACTGTTGAGAGCAATGGCACAGCAATAAGCCACAGCAGCTCTTTAATTTATTTAGAATAGAAGCAAGGGAATCATTGAATAGCTCTATACCATGTACATGTGGGGGAATTCGTGAGCGCAGGAATAGCGCCGAGTTCCGCATTTTCGAGCCGGAATTCGGCGGGTTCGCAAGAAAAATCAACCCTGACCTGGCTTTCGATGGATCTCCGGTCCGAGCAACTCCGCGAGGCGGGTTCGCGGCCGTCGCAGTCATAGCGAGTCAAGTATCAGTGCATGCCGCGGAGTTCCCTCGAGCCACCGAGAGACTTATCGCGATATCGAGTTCGAGGTCTCCCATCCGCAGTCATCATTCTTGGCAAGTTGACATCCGTGCGATGGCCTGTCATCCTGAAAATTACATCGAAGCACGAGAAACACACTGTGAGGTCTTACAAGCTAGCGCCTTCGGTAGACATGTACGAGCAAACGAGTCAACAGACATGTACGAGCAAACGAGTCAACAGATTTCCATGAGTTCAAATACCGAGAACCGTGATGCAAGTATAAGCAGGTGCAAGTAGAATTCGCGTTTGCTCTCACCAGATTTCGTACTCATAAGCCGTGTGTGCAACTTCCAACTGGGATGATGATGTACGCATTGATCATCAGAGTTACATCAAAGGACTTCTTCTCACTTAATCTCCAGACTTCAAACGAGATCTCGAGAATGCCTGAAGAACAGCGCATAGCGCCATATCTCCAATTTCTATCAGGAGCTCACGATGACAAGACCGTCGTCAAACCTTGTCCACCATGGTTCAATCCCATAGCTAGAGAGTGATTGCTACATCCATTCAAGTACGATAATCAACCGCTAAATATGAGAGCACGAGATTGACCGAGATTTCATACTTGAGTCAGACTACTTGCGTCTAGAATCCTTACGAGCAAATGAATTGTCGTATCCATCAATGCCACCGGCACCGCACAGGCTAGGGCACGGAATCGCTACTTCTGACTTTACACTTGGGTACTCCATAATCCATCATCATTCACGAGTCCTATATAAGAGAGCAAACGGGGATGTTGCATACGTATCCTCCAAGGGAAAAATGCTTCCTACTTCTCACCCACGAGCAAGTAGGTTTACCGGTGTTGCTCACTGGGCAAGAACACAACCATACGGTCATGCATGGTCGAAGTCAACTCCATAACGTGCTGGAAAGATCATGGGGACGACGTTCAACTTCAACAGCTCATTTCAACATTCTTCCCTTACAACATCATGATCGACTAATCACCCAGTTGGGGAAAAGGGACGAGATCTAGAAAGAACTCATTAATTTGATTACTTATATCAAACTGAAGATACGAGAAAAGAGGTCGTGCACCGACACAGGCAGGACTTCTCCAGGAAAATGACATTTTGGAACTCTTTGTCACAATACGTGGCCAGATTGTTGGCTCTTACCTACATCCCACATCTTGCAACTAGACGTAGTCGCTGAAGGTTTACGAGTACCACAGAGTTCAGTGTTCTTGGCACGTCAAGATTCAATCGATTAATCTTAACATTCCTGTCTATCTCTCTGCCACCGGAACACGAAGTTCACAACACCACCATCGCAAAAAGTACGAGCATTACTATGGACACCTCTTGTCCAACACTTCTCTTCTCCATCTCACATGTATGACGAGTTTGCCAAGTGAGTGCATTTCTTCCATCGATCTACCTTCCTTCAAAGCACACGAGCTTACAGGTAGTGCATCTTAATGCCAACTGGGTGGAGGTGCATACGTGTACAACGTTGATCGAACAGTTTTGATTCCAAGATCGGTCACGAGAAAGTTTCATCAGATTAATCTAGTATGTAAATGGGGATGAAAGAGCGTGCGTACGAGACACGTTGCATTTGACCAGATCTTCGAAAAGTCAACTACACGTTTTCCAAAGAAAGATATCATCAGCAAGTATTCTTCGAGAGAATGAAACTACGTTCTCTCAAACAAGAAGCTGATCGAATACAAAGACCACAACTTCCCTTACGCATTTGCATTTGACGCACATGCACTCCAGTGTCGAACTTAGAACTGGATAGGCACGTGCACGAGACAATACCTACCGAATTTCCTTGCATGCATGGATTGCATTACACAAAGACTCCAGACGAAGCAACCTTCCCTTCATGGCACGCATCACAGAATCATCATCACATTCATGGGCTCATTGGCTCCGTCAGACGTGCCTTGAACAACTTCCTCATTACAGTCGACCGTACGGTAGTTACAAGTGCTTACGAGAAAGAGGACCACGATAAGCAATTGACAGTCTCGTTCAGCCACGAGTTCCAAAATCTCATGAGAAGAACGCAACGAACTACACAGCAATATCGTCATGACTCTCATCGCCTCCGTACGCACCTTGAACAACTTGGCCCCTCAGTCAGTATGATAGTTACAAGCAAGAGAGCATCACTATGAGCTGGTCACACTGGTACGATGATCAAAGGTCTTATGAACGTACTAATGGATCCATTGTCATTTCCGAATGCAGACAATATCGTCATGAGTCTCATTGCCTTTACACGACCGCCGTATACATACCTTGAACAACTTGATCTTGGCTTATGAGACCGAAAAGCACGAGAGTATTACGATGAGCTGGTAACACGAAGGATAAAGAGCTCGAGTGTTATTTATGCATCGAGCCATCAATATTTACCGTATTCCGACAATATCGGTAAAGTCTCATTGACGTTGCACGTAGTTTGAGCAACATGGCCTCAGCTAACGAGATTGGCAAATACGAGAGCATTACGATGAGCTGGGTACACGAAAATCAAAGGCATCAGTCTCATCTACGCATCGACCCATCCGCATTCACCGTATGCAGACGGGCTTCAATCTAGTTACGTGAACGAAACATTCATTGCTCCACCGGCAAACGGACGAGCTTTCCCAGATGAAGACCTGAGCAGCGCACGTCACCATGGACTTCCCACGGATGTAGAAGCATGTCAGGTTTTCGAACGTACACGGATTCACACTGCAATGCAGAACTCGAAACACCAAGTACGATCGTGCGTTCCCAAAAGACTTCAAGATACGACTCAGAACTTGATATCAGAAAGTAGAATTCACGAGTGAGTTATACGATTCTGAGCTTCGTGCATTACTACTTGTATCAGAGAGAGCTATCACACGTGCAATACTGCTGAAGTATGATCATTACACGTTTCTTCTGTTATACGAGTGGAACTTGCAACCTGAAATACCAAGGATGTCCACGAGTATACTATTGAATCAACTCGTACCCCTCAGCAGGTCATCAATCGATCATCCTTCGGCCATCTGCCAAGAGGCCGATGGCCCCTTGTTTTCCTTCAAAAAAAAGCGACACTTAAGCCATCGGTGGTTTGAAGCTAAAGTGGTGACGGCTGGCCGATGATCGGTACGTTTAAATATACCAATGGTCAGCCGATTAATCATACCTCCGACCTCACGATCACCACTTCCAACTACTAGTGCTCCCAACTGCCGCTTTCCACTGATGCTCTCTACTGGTGCTCTCGACTGGTGCCCTTGACCGATGCTTCCGACTCGCGCTTCTGACTCTGGTGCTCCTGAGGTCTCGAGAAACTGGTGTTTGGTGGCTCTGATGTTTGGTGCTTTCGACAAGTCTGATCGGTACATGTTTGGTGACTCTAGTGCTTCCGACTCTTATGGCGCATGGCTCTGATGATTCTGGTGCTTCCGAATCTGATGCTTCCGACTCTGATGCTTCCGATTCCTCCGACTCCGGTGCTTCCAACTCTGGTGCTTTCGACTTTGGTGTTTCTGACTAGTGCTTCCGACTCTGTTTGCTCTTTAGTGCTTTGGACATTGGTACTTTCTATCTCTGACCTCTGAAGCTGGTGCTTTCGACTGTGATGCTTCCGGCGTGACGATGGTGCTTTCGACTGTGATGCTTTCGGCGAGACGATGGTACTTCCGACGAGACGATGGTACTTCCGACGTTAATGCTTCCGACTGCGGCTTCCGACTATAGTGCTTCCGAGGTCGGATGGTGTTTTCGACTGCATAGTGATTTTGGCTGGTATTCTGATAGCTGATGACGTTTGTGGTGACATCGCTATGGCGATGATGCAAGTAGAAGAATGATGAAGTTGTTTAAGAATGGCCATTCCCCCACCAATTCGGACTTTTCAATGTGGAGAGAATAGAGTTTTTCACAGATGGTCCGTCATTCTAGACAAATCTACGGATGGTTGGTGAGATCTACATACAAAGCTACCGCTTCGGGTAAATAATGATCCGTGGGGCAACCGGCAATCATCAGTCAAGGGGTGCCGGCTTCCCCAATAGTATCGATAATGTCTGCAATGGCAACACGATTCACAGCTAAAGGGGATGATCTTCTCGATGGCGCTTTCATTACTTTCTTTCTTTGGCTTCGGGCGATTTGCTGGCTGGTGGTGTATTATAAAAGGTCCCTCTAAATTCATAAGCTCAAATGCCCAATGGGGTTAACTTCTGGTTCGCACATGTCCCACTAAAGATCCATGCAAGAGTGCATTTAATGCTGGTTCGATTCCAGGCTGGGCTTTTTGCTGTCTCTGGATTCCTTTTGACAATGATGTTTAATACATGCTTCCGCTGGTCCTGAGCAGACTGCATAGGTACGTACCTACTTAAGTAAGAAGTAAGTACTAAGAAGTAAGTAGTAAAACGTATAGCTAAGCTAGACATCGATTAGTATTCGGACATACATCGAACATAGCAAGCTGCATTCGGGAAATAGTTCTCGATTTGCCTCCTGAACCTGTTACTCCTACAGGCATCACCGAGAACCGAAATCATAGTCGAACTCGAGAAATAATGGTAAGAAGTAAATGAAGGCCTCGATATGGAAAGGGATCACCTCATGCACAGGCGCACAACTCGAACAAGACCACGCAATATGAACTTCACAACAATAGGCAGGCATTCACAGGACATCATAGATACTCGAGTAATCCTTTCCAGCACGACAGAGCTTGACGAGCCTCAATCCAAGTTTATTTGAACCACAGCTAAATTGAAAGAAGGAAACGACATAACAAAGGATGAGGGAGATCTATTCCCAGCCAACCAGTAACTTGACAGAAACCATTCTTTCAAAGCACCCATGCTTTGGAGTAGGCATTATTGGGAATACCCATAGGCGCGACCGCAAATGTGTTGAAATTTGTCAAAGACAGTGCGCCGCAGGCAGCCATGGCCTTGTAAGACAACTTTGCAAGTTTCCCAATCACGGTCGTACGTCTTTTTTCAGAGGTGAGAACTCCGAGCCCAACAAAGACAGCTAATCGCTAGCATGAACACAGTTCCTTGGGAGTTGTTAGCATGGTCGGTTACAGAAATCAAGACCTTTATCCTTACCTTTTACGGGCCAACGCAAACCAGTCGACCAATCCCGGCTTCCTACCCAGATGCACTATGCCAATTTGAAATCCTCAGTGCCCAGGTTCGTTGCTGATCTCTTATGTAAGGGATGGCCCACCGAAGCAGATCCCACACGAGAGGGAGTGTGCTGGAGGTTGTCTGGCTGTGGTGTTGTATAGCGTTAGCAATATCCATAATAGAGAGTAGCAGTGCACTACTAGGTGAGCCCATCTACATACCAAACTGAATGATGAGCCGGTACAGCCACCACCAATTGTCTTCATACCGAAGTAACTAGTAACGGATCACCTCCAGCTTGATGCTGGCATTGCAGATACTACCAACCTCTGGCAGTAGCACCCAGATGATGCTCATCGAAGCCATTTGGCTCTCTGCCATCCTATCGGGTGTTAGAAGTCTCGTTCAAGGTCTGATCAGGTCGGACTGTTCACATACCAGGTTGATTGATGAAGTTCCCAGGGCCGCTGTCATACTCGTCTTTATAGTACTGAAGAGAAGAAGTGAAGACACCCATTCTCGTAATGCAGGTCGTTCATCTCTCGTTTCGCTTGGTTGATGCTTCCTTGGCCTAGCTCCTCGAGGGCCCGGAAAAGCGAGAGGTTCTCCATCAGGCCTTTCAAGGAGCAATAGGGGTAACAACTGCAGAACTATGGAGACCGTCAGCGAGAGCTCCAGGCTATCACCAGATGGTGATGTGAAGCGGATGGGGTGTCTTACCAGCACAACTCTTGCGATAGAACTTAGTTGGCTCCAGGCGGGGCACCGATTGGCCCCGCAGTGCTAATACCTTTCCTGCTTCTTCAGCTCGAGCTTCTGTAGAACGACAAAGCATTAGTACAGAAATACAGACATCCTTCGAGCGCTTGGTGAATAGTGTGGAGTAAAACAGTCGAATTGGGCGGGTGTAGACGGGTGTGAATAGATTCGAGAAAGAAAAACGACGAGGTGGAAACTTACTGGACAGAGGGTCTAAGGATTCCAGAAGCAAGAAGTCGTAATGATCGCGACGATCATTGGCAGAGCCACACAGCTGCGGGCATGAGCGGTAAGGATTCTGTAAGCAAGAAGTCGAAAAGGTGGTAGAAAGTCGTCCATTGAACCGGTGTGATTGAGAGTCGGTTGATCTTGGTGACACTGAAGGTGGGTAAGCTGTTGTTCATTGCTCACGAGCAGCAAGACGGTGCCGGCCAGGTCTTTCAAAGTATAAAAGGAAGCAAAAGGATAAAAGAAAGAGGGATGGGAAGAGGAAAGGCATACCGAAGCGTAAAAAGGTGGGAACGACGTGTCTGAAAACCCAAGGTGACTAGGAGCATTTCCATGGTTGCAGCGTTGAAAGAGTTGAAGAGGTGTGGAATAAACTCCCAGATTGAAATTTCCTTCAGCTCAAAGAACAGTCACCACCACTCGGCCAGGAAGTCCTTCTGGCTTGCTGATAGGTCCTGTTGGGAAGGAGAGAAGCTTTCAGTCTAGTCTCTTGGCGATTCTCTGCCTGCGCCTGCCCTTCCATTTGCGGCTCTTACACCAACGCACCTCGCATCTTCCTTGCACGACGGGAAGTAAGAGCATCCAGAACACGCTCATTCCTTCCACAAACCGCCTGCCCCCATTCTCCCTACTCGCCACCATGGATTCCTCCGCCCCCGATCCCGTCAACTTTGACGCGGCTCGTACTGCACAATCCTCGCGCCCCGCATCCATCGAAACCGCCCGCAGCGAAGAAGCGGGAGAGGGCACCAAGACCAGTTTTCTCACCAAGTTGAGGACCAAGATTTCAGGGATACGGCTTAAGAAGAAGAGGGAGAAGAAGCTCCCAATGAGGCCGACCATCTCTGCACCAACCTTCCTCGGCCGTCAGAGTTTGGACTATGGCAAGTTGCAGAATGGATTGATCCCGGTCGAGCCCGCAAGGCCTCAAACTGCAGGCGGTGCCGCCCCCTTCGTTGAAGGGCTTTCGGACAACCCAGCTTACGGCCACCACACTCCCCCTCGCAAGAGGAAGGTCAAGCTCGACTCTATCAAGCGCCTCCCCGGCGAGGGACCAAACGAAGCCATTGGTGCCACCCCAGTGGACCGCTCCGGAAAGCCTCTCCTCCCGGCCCCGCCACCTAAGTGAAGGTACGATTGTCTTGCGTCTCTCCGTTTGCTTCTTTGTCGTATCGATCTTGCGGAACCAGGTGCTGACATGTCAAGTAGGATGGAGAAGTGGACCAGTCAGCGAAAGGAAAGTCTCCGCTCCCGACCCCCCAGCAACGCTTTGCTTTGTTGCTCTTACTCTTTCTCGCTTTATCTTCTTTTCTCTTGGTATGTACGGTGTGCCGCCTGCTATCGTCTGAATCGTCCCTAATCGCGTTCGTTTGCGTAGCTTCTATGATGAGTGTCCGATGCCAGCCTGGGGTTTTGAACTTGCGGTGTTGATAATGGCCTCGTAGTCTGGACTGTGGGAGATTGTGGGAGGAGAGGTTTAGTAGGGTGAACATGGTGTGTGAAGTAGGGAGGCTGTTCTGGAGTTTTTGCTTTTGTTTTTAATATTGATGGGATTTAGTAGACTGTATTATGGTGATCTTTGCTCTCGGGGGTAGAGGAGGAGATGGGATCTATGGGAATCTGATTCGAATACATGTCGAAATTTCTGCAATTTTTCTGACTTGCGACTTCTCGAGCAGGAAACTACGCATGCCATGATCGTTGTTATGATTGCTTTCAAATAAGGTCTGTGGCCTTGATGATTTAGCATGCTTCGTGACCGATTCCCTCTGGAAGTGATTGCCTCGGGGCAGGTACTTACATTTCTAGCTGTGGCCGTAAACAACGTTGATTGAGATTGAGATCGTAACGTCAAGTTATTCAAGGTCCGAAAGACAAAAACCGAGAGTGGTGTAGCATGAAGTCGAGATCCAGACTGAGTCAGGGACACCAGGCTGAGGCAGCAGTAAAATGTGACATACTGGAGTGTAGATAACGGAAAACACATAACGAGTTACAAGAAAATCACGATTGTAGAAGTCACAAAAAAGTACTAAACAAATTCTGCAAAGTATTCATTCCATCGTCGATATTTAACTTCCATCTCAAAGTAAATAACACAGGCACGCCAGCCAGGTACCATTTGGTATTTGATGTCAAGGAGGGCAGGTGTTGCGAGACAGCTCCTTGACATCGGGTACCATGCAACCATTTCCTATTAGCCGAAAGCTCAAGCTGCTACACCAAGCACAATTTTGCGATGTTGATGCAAGCCACCACCCGTCCATTCAACCCTTCACCGGCCTTTGTCGGACCCTTGTCGAAGGTTTTCGAAAAGTTCAAAACTGCGTAGCGGCAGGGGCCTTTTGTCTTTCGCAGGAGGCCGGACCCAAGACTCTGTAACGAAACTGATTAGCTCTGGTAAACTATGGAGGAAATCTGGAGAGAGAATACTTACAGTAAGTTGTAGTCGTCTTGGGTCTGGCGCCTATCGCACAGGCTCGCAAGGGCAAGCCATATATAGGAGGGCCAAGAGCTGATGGCTCCTCGCCAATCTCTTTTCCAATCGGTCTTCAAGCCAGGCAGGCAACAAACGGGTGAAGAGTTGCTGAGAAGATCCACCCTTCTGAGGCCGGCCCGGAGGAGATTAAGGCTGTCGCTTCATCAGTTAGCTTCTCGTATTAGGACAATTGGTAAATAGCTTGACATACCTTCTGCTCCAGCATGATGCTGGTGAAGAGATCATGGTGGTGGGGCCAGAGGGCACCCGTCCACCCACAGTTCTATTCCTTTTCCAGCAGAGTTTCAACCCTGAAATCCACCGTAGGAATTAGCGTATGTTCCCAAAGCATCAGATAGTAGAAAGAATATGGCCGATCCTTCCTTTTCAAGTGATCAACCAAAGTCGGAAGGGTGCGGTACGTACCAGTATGGTGGGCTTTCATGGCATCTGCATCGTCCGCAAAAGAAGTAATATGCGCAGAATAATCGATCCTTGCGAAATCATTCCTAAAGGCAACACGCATCGTTAGCAAAGCTCCGGATCACACAAACAGAATGGTGGTAGGTATTGGGGACGTACCAGGCTTAGCATGTACAACGAGTAGATGCATTGCCATCTCTTGAATAGAGTGATGAGAAACGGGATCCGGAAGGTTGTTGTAGGGAGAAAGGAAAAACCGATTGCCCTTGAGGTGCTGTTGTCTCCTGTGATTAGAAGGGTGCTAGACTCGGCCAGGTAGGGCAAACAAACCATCAAACCAGTCACATCTATTAGTCGTTGCCCACAAAGCAATGTCCCTACAATTTCCCTCACCATTCTCTCTCTTCCCCAACAACTCTCAGCTCACAATGGGGACGGTGAGGGACTTCGTTCATGAAGTTCTCTCTCACATCATACGAGCGCTTGCCTTCTTGTAAAGTAAGTCTCTTCGAATTTCATATCCTCTCTCACTGCGATACAAACTGACCAGGTTCTCCAAGTAGTTCTTCTTGCGTCAAAATCTAGGGTGGATTCCAAAAGTCAGAGTACTTTCGGGTTTCTGGGGCCCACGGCAACAAGCTCAAGGACGGTACGTACCATTTCTCCTATCACATCCGGATCCTCGCTGCCTTGAAAGCATCAACAAGAGTTTTGGCTGATTTTCAAACGACAAACAGAGTGGCCTGCCCTGGGAGAGTCAACATACCTGGATGCCTGGATGAAAGGTGGATCACACGTATGGGTTCTGTCGAAGCAAACCTCCGCCAATGAAACGTCGCCTCGGCCTCGATCTCCGGAGCTCCGAGAACAGACTTTCAGCGCAATGCCGTTTATTGCATAGTCCGGCTCAAGAACACAAGTGGTTTTGTGTATCCATTGTTGCGTCATCAGCTCAAAAAGGTTCGTCGTTCCGAACTTGACCCTGCAGTTGCTTGCAAAGGTTTTCTGACCGTGGTCCAGGATGTTGAGGAGTTTAAGATGAAATCTGACGGCCCGAACCCATGTGTTCAATCTACGTCACATGCAGCGTTTTACACGGAGAATAATTTGGTACACGGTGACGGAGAAATCAAAGATGCGTCACTCGAATCTGGAGGGGATTGGATAGCAAGGGAGTTGGGCAGCATGCTGATGACTGGGATTATTACCTATTTTACGTTTTTTAATAGTTCATTTTATTTTTGCTTTGATTGTTTTGCGTAGCTTAAGTAAGTACCTTGGGTACTGAACCTACTGCGATAGACTTGTCAACCTCACTCATCCATTTGATAATTCTACTGTCTCGTTTACCTGGCCAACCGATTGATTTTAAGTGGCTTCGAATTCCTTAAGTACTCGTGGAGCACTTGCGTTACTCTCTTCTACTGTTCAATCGCAAGAAACTGTGACTTGCTCAGCTTGCAACGTGGATACGTGGACGGCAGCTTTCCCCCAGAGGGCCTTCCTTCGGCAAATTCCTTTGTATGGGATTCTTGGCGCCATATCAATATTACGACCTTTCGTTTCTACCCACAAACTTTACTTTGTCCACGTTCTCTCAATTCAAATGCATTACGGTCAGAACGGGTATGCTCAAAGACAACACGCGAAATATGAGATCGCATCGTAAGGAAACTTGACACAATAAGTATGTGGAATTGCGTCCCTCTGTGTAGCATTCACCGTTCAAGACTTCGACATCACCGCAGGTAGCACTTGCACGAGCTGCGTTAAAGAGCATTTCGAAATAAGCACGATTGGAATTACGTACCCCTGTCTACTAAGTAGCATTCACCTTTCGACATCACCGCAGGTGGCACTTGCACGAGCTGTGAGAAAGAGCATTTCGAAAGAGAGTATGATACGATAAATGAGATCGATTGTGGCTTTGAGAATTCTCAGAAATTCAAATTTGGACCTACGTGCAGTCCGAGTCAGTACACTGCTCAGCTACTAGCATACACCAGCACGACATGTCAACAAAGGTGTGGTAAAGGAACAAGCAAGTCTTTAAATACTTGAACCATCCAAAGAACACGAATAAAGTATCAGAAGATTCACCTGCAGCCGCTGACCTGATCTTCTACGTATTCCCTCGGACAATAAGAGATCTCGAGATACGAGAAATATACGCAGCTGTTCGCAAGAGCGACCAGAATGTCTCCGGATAACCAGATCGATTGCTTCTCACATAGCACAAAAGTACGAGAGGCCTCGAAACGAGATACGAGGCATTGAATCGTGTAAAAGAACCATGTACGAGTATACTTAAGAACCAAGGAAGTATTCTCGCCACAGAGCTGGAACCGCGCCTGGTAATATCGAGTGCATCAATCCGTGATTGAAACGCACGATCTGGCTGTGAGAATAGCGTCGCCCACGTATATAAAGAACTATTTGCTTCTACTTGCCTACAACTAAAGGAGAGCGACGTCTCGCGTGAGCGGGGTAGACATTCACGGGCGTACATTAAATATCGATCGAAGCTCAACGGATTGAACGCACATTCGGAGGATGTTGAGATTGGTATTGGTCTTGGCAATGACGGCAAGAGCCTTCAAATTCTCGTAGCTGCTCCCCTTGAAAGTTCCTTTAACGTCATACCCGGAAGAATCTCCCGCACACTTCCACTTGTGACTCTGGCCACGTTGCCCTCCATAAGCTTTGGAATTCTCCCTCCGAGTCAACCTCTTCCCTATACTCGTCTTTTCACGAACCATCAAGTCCTACCCAGCAATACTCTCTGCAGTCTGCGGATAACCGGCCTCGCTTTCTATACGCGTCTCTCACTACAAACGGATCCCCCCGTTCCATCGAGCCTGAGTTCTTCAGCTTCACATTTTCGACTTGGGCGGGCAATCAGCTACGAGTCACGACCAAGGCAGACAACTGAGCCTTCTCGGAAGGATGTTACTACATCTGTGGCTTGTGCAATCCGAGAGTAGAAGCGTGGCTCAGCTGGGGCGGCTGAGTTTGCCGAGTTTGGAAGTGTTCCCCTCAGCTGTGACTGCTTCTTTCTCAAATGGTTTAAGCAAACAAACCCAAACACCTTCCTAAACCAGTACGACTTTTGAGGGGCCACAGTTCTCGCTTCTTCTTTCTTCCTCCATGGACCCAACCATCCTCCTCTTCCTTTTATTACCCAACAACGCTACCTTTCCTCATTCCTGAAGCATCACTCCGAACGAACTCTCCGTTTCTTCTCATCAACTCGCACTGGCACTTCCTTGCAGATGGCCTTCCCCTACTTTCGGTTTTCGTTGTATACTTTTCTTTCATGCACGTCTCTGCCCCCTTAAGGCCGGAATTTTGCAACGTTGAGGTTTGCTCGTTTGTTGGGATTGTGTGCTTTATTTGTGAGTTCACCCTCCCATCTCTTTCTACATCTTCCTCTTGTCTCTCTGTATTGGTATGGTTATCTAACAGACTCTCATCCAGATGCAGATAATCTACAATCCGTCGTTCCGCTCAATAGTACGGCAATCCTCAGAAAGACTAGAGTGTTTCTCGAACCCGAAACAATCTCCTCTACGAAAGATAAGCACCGAGCTCTTCTTGCCCCACGTGTGCGGTGGTGTTCCGCACCATCGATGCACTAGAAAGCGTGGGGCCGGGGCCGCTGCCAACGCACGGCCTTTATCAACCGCTGGATTTGAGAGCAGCTGGTTTGGATTCCGTTCGAAGCTATCGGCGTGGAATCGCCTCTTAGCGAGAGGTCTTGCTATTTCTATGAGGAGTACACAACCAGTAGTCGATGCCTTTGCACCACCTTCTCGCGAGCTACGAGAAGTCGACAACCAGAAGCCAGTGTCTGCTGTGGCACCTCCCACTGAGAGGTCTTGCTACTTCTAGGAGGAGCAGGAAAGTTGTAAACTTTACCTAGGCTGTCCTTACCCAGATTAGGATGCAACGAGATCACCTACTGGCTCTCTTCGTGGCTTTTCCAATTGCATGGCCCGAATTGCTTGGATGATCAATCAACTCGTAAGTTCTTCTGCTGCACGTTGCAGTGTCTGCCATAGTCAACCACTGACCGTGTTTTTTATAGTTTCCTTCGGCGTATGGCAGAATCTTTTCGGAACTTCATCTCTCGAAAGAAGGGAATGGCTAAAGTCTTTGCACTGAAGTTGCCCGCCAGCTTTGCGACTCGTGTCGCCGTTTGCTTCACTCTCCTTCATGGTAGCCTGGAGTCCCATCGAGAAGGGATATGGTCCTTGCTTGGGCTTGGTTCAACAATGTTGGCATCAGTGCAGACAGACCGCTTGCGCCTGGACATTGTTCAACAATGTTGGCACCGCTGCAAGGGATCCATTCTATTCCAGACAGCGCTACGATGTTTATTGGTTGTCGGCCAATCTCCAGTGCCTCGGCTCCAGAAAGTTGACCTGCGGATTTCGCCTCGATGAAGCTGGTAGCTGGTTTGCCTCTCCAATTCATGACGAGTTTGTGCAGACGCACTAAGGCCATCCATCCCTGGATACCGAGGACTTCTTTGACTCGAAGCTTCACGGATTGACCAGAAGTTTGGTCAAGGGTTGTATATGGACTACAACACAAAGCTCTCCGTTGCTGCTGTTTCAATTTTTCCGGATCAGGTTGCGAAGGTACCTTGGAACCGGCCGCTCGTCGTCCTGCAGACGCTCTCTTTGAGAATCCAGTGTCAGCCACCTCCGTACGCCGTTCTTCAACAGGCTCGTCTGCCCGGTGGAAAGCCACCTTTGAACCTCGACATCCGCTTGCGTCTTTTGTCAGCAGACTCGTTAGTGTGGCAGAAGACCACCATCCAAGCTCGTCATCTGCCCTGCGTCTTTTGTCAACAGACTCGTTAGTGTGGCGGAAGATCACCATCCAAGCTCGTCATCTGCCCTGCGTCTTTTGTCAACAGACTCGTTAGTGTGGCGGAAGACCACCATCCAAGCCCGTCATCTGCCCTGCGTCTTTTGTCAACAGACTCGTTAGCCTGGTGGAAGACCACCATCCAAGTTCGCCATCTGCTTGCTTCTTTTGTCAAAAGACTCGTTAGCCTGGTGGAAGACCACCCTCCAAGGGCATCGGCCGCTTGCGTCTTTTGTCAACAGACTCGTCAAAGAATGAGACATGCACCTTGTGCTGGCTCGAGCTGATCTGACATCTGCTTGCAGCATTTGCCAACGAACTCGCAACTTGGCGGAGAGTTTGTCTGGAGTCATGGCTTATCCATCGTCTTTGCAACGCACCATGGCTGCGGCCAGTGCGAGCCTTCAGAAGCATTTTTGCAGTGCAGTTTCGGAAAGCGTTCTCGCCAACCGTCAAACGCTAGCTTTTGTCAACAGACTCTTTCTATTTCCAGTGCGGCAGATTACTGGAAGATGGCTTGGGTAGCCGAGCATTATAACATCAAATTATCTTGCTTGCCTGCTGGCTGGAGGTGCATATTGACTAGTATCCGGACGTGCTTGCCTGCTGGCTGGAGGTGCATATTGACTAGTATCCGGACGTGCTTGCCTGCTGGCTGGAGGTGCATATTGACTTGTATCCGGACGTGCTTGCCTGCTGGCTGGAGGTGCATATTGACTTGTATCCGGACGTGCTTGCCTGCTGGCTGGAGGTGCATATTGACTGGTATCCGGACATGCTTGCCTGCTGGTTAGAGGTGCATATTGACTCGTATCCGACTTGCTTGCCTGCTGGTTGGAGGTGCATATTGACTAGAATCCGGACTTGGCTCTGCTGGCCGGTGTTCTATATTGGATATCGACATATCTGAAAACTTTCTTTCCTTAAGAAGTCAACTCTTTCAGTGTGGGAAGCGTCAGTTTGTAGGTTCTTTGGCGTATTCGCCTGGGAGTCAAGGCAGTCATACAATGTGTGCTCCTGGAGCCTGTTGTTAGGCAGGAGCAGTACAAGAACGGCTTTTCTTCCTTTGCACTTGTTAGCCCGGTTCGTCCGATTCAAGTTGTCGAAGTCTGTTTCAGCTTTTATGTTTGTGGAACAGTTGCGAAATATTGAGTTAGTATTTCCCGTTCTGCGCTCTTTTTTGTACGTGCTAACGTTCCTCTAGGCCATGACGAGTTTACGAACATTGGTTGGACGACCGCTTAAAGTCGCAGCGGTAAAGGTAAGGAATCTTGCTCTCGTGGTTGTTCCTTCTGACGTTTCGATTAGGGCTTTAATATTTCGACAAGTTTACCAACCATGGTGGTGGTGCCATGCCAACCTTCATGTTCTTCAAGAATGTGTCGGGTGCTGGCACCACCCCCATGGTTTGTTAATTACCAGGAAGACTTTGACAGATTGGTCCTGGTTATTTTTTGCACACAGCATGGTGGTCAATTTCATCCGTGATCGTGGTGGGCTTCCCAAGGTGGCGGACAATTTGTTGTGCCCTCAGCTTTTACGGAAGACATGGTTGGGAGTTTCGAATGGTTTCAGTCGCCTTCTTCAACTCAAATGTTGTAATGGCGAGGGCCCTTTCGATTCGATGACGGGAGTGCCCTGCGTATCTCCCTGAGAATCTTGGAAGGATTTGGTTGGGTAACCCGGTGTGGTGTTATTGATTTAGTGGGAAATGGGTTGGTGGTTTATTATTCCTAGAGGACATGAAAACGAGAGCAAAATGTTTCATGTAATCTGTCTGTCTGTTTCACTGTGCTTTTGCTGTCTTCTCTTGTAACTTTTCCTGCATCTCACTCAACTCTCCCTAACAAAAGCCGAGCCAAGCCACTATCTCAAGGGAAGATTCGGCCCGTTTTTGGTGTGGCGCTAGGGCTAATCTGGAAATAATGATGCAATCCACACAGCCGATGAACCATCAAATCGACACCGTTGCGTGCTCTGGGTTCAACCGGAACTTCTCGCTTCGCCTGGCATGCTTCGTTTATCTTTTCCACCGAATCCACGACTTGCTGGATGCGCCGATCTCTTTCCTTTCTCCCTCGAACGCGAACGTACAGGAACCGCCTGGCTGGCGTTCTATCACCGGCTTTCGACAGAAACTCCTCTCGCGTCTCAAAGAACGGTCGGTAAGCATCATCTAACATCCAAATGGCTCTTGGATCCGCTCACCGCCGACTCGCGCGTCCCACTAATCGACCCACGATTTCTCTTCCCTCGCGGCAACCAGCAGTGAACCGACGCTCTATCTTTTTTCAAAATTTCGGGGACGTTCACACACACAACTCGCGCAAAACACTCGAACCCTCATTCCCGCTTACTCCACGATCCACACCCGCCCACGATCCACACCCGCGTGGCGAATTATGGCTGCCTCATGCTCTCGTACGTTCGGTTAAACCAAGAAGCTCAATCCCTACGGTGGGCGACGACAGCCCTACAAGTTCCGTAGATCATGAAGGGTCCGGACATTGAAGCTACCAGTACAACAACTCTCCTGCAAGGTTCTTGTATACGCGGATAAAACAGAGGCTGGTAAGTCCATCCCCTTCAAAGTAATTAAGATGAACCGGTGCGGAATTGATTGGGGAATACGAGGAAGTTGGGGGGGACTGGGGTAGACATGAGGATGTGCCGTTGTGAGCCGGGATGTTTGCTAACTCAATTGTGTGTTGAAGGGCAGGAATATCACAACAAATCTTTTCATAGAGTCTATATGCGCGGATACAAAGACGGTTGGTAAGTCTTTCCCCTCCACAATTACTTACATGAGCCGGTGCGGAATCGACTGGGGGATACAATGATGATAGGGGGAACTGGGATGGAGAAGATGGTGCGCCGTTACGTTCGGGGATGTCTGCTAACTCGCTGTTGCTTCGGAGGGCAGGAACCTCAGTTGTCACCAAGTTATCATCCCGGCTTTCGACTCCAACACCATTCGAAAGTTTGCCGCGACATCCCCCAACGCTCCAGGGCCCCCAAACACCCACGAACCGCTTCACCACCCACCGGTTTAGCTCCCATGAGTATGCACACCGCCACACACTGTCTCCAACCTTTCGATGATCCTCACGTCCAAATTACGGGCACCACACGTTAAAGTCGTGGTTCACATCCGAGCGAGCAAACGCCAAGAAATCCCACGATTCTTGCGATCTGTCGGTTTACGTGGCTTTCATAGTCGTGAACAGTCGTAGATTCAAATACGAAGGGTTTCCATGATACAGAGGTGTGTTAGGAAGGCTTTGTGTGCCGCTCATGGTGGGTAGGGGTGGTAGATGGGTATTTTGATGTTGGTATCTTTGTGGCCCGCGGTGGAATGGCACTGGAATTATTGCTTCGTGTCTTTTTAGGATGAGGAGGTGTCATGCCTGGGCGTGCTTACATGAGGGTGAGTTGCTGCGTTATTTTAGAAGCAAGGCTACTTGGTTGAAGAACGGAATGACACTTTCAGCATTATAACAGTAAAGGATGTAAAAGTGGAGCAGAAGGATCCGACGTAAGCCATAAAAAGTATTTCCATTAAGATTAAACCCCTACTTTAAAATACCCTATCCCTTTCAATGTCCACCATGCATGTTTAAATTTCCTCCACTACGTATGAGCGGACCATGCTATCGTACCCACCTTTTGTTTCCCTTTTAGGTATTAATTCCCGATAATTCCCGAAACCGACCCAAGGTCTACTTCCCAGCAAGATTAACCTCAATCCCCTCATCCTTCTTAACATCGCCCTCTCCAACACCTCCCTCAACACCTCCAACCAAATTCTTCCCAACCCCACCCTCATCCATCACCATCTCATCATCAACCTCCATCCCCTCCTCCTCCTCCTCCTTCTTCCCAACCCCCATCTTCTCCTCCACAGCCATCTCCCTCTTAATCCTCGCCTCCTTCATAACCCGCTTCAACCCCTTCCCCGGCCTAACAGCCTCCTTCCCTAGGCCTGCCCTCTCACAAGCCTTGATCCAAGCTAGCTTAGCATTCTCCTTGGCCTTCTTCTTCGCACGATAATCACGGAGAATCGCGAGATCTTCTGCGATTTTTGCCTTGCTTGGTGGTGGCTCGGGAATGCCGGTGGGGATGGTGAGGCAGCGGCGGGGGTAGTTGAGATATGGGGCACGGAATTCGTAGCCGGGGGGGCAGTAGGGGATGTAGGGGGTGGTGGTGGTGAGGTTGATGGGGTTGGAGGCGGTGCCGGTGGTGAGGTCGGTGGGGATTTGGGAGGTGGTGCCGGAGGTGGAGAGATGGCTGGCGGTGCTGGAAGAGCGGGAGGAGCGGGAGGAGCGGGCGGGAGTTGCTTCTTTGGAGGCCTTCTTGACGGTGCCCTTGGCGGCTTCTTTGGCGGCGGCGGCGTTGGCTTTGTCGGTTTGCTTGACGGGATTGGATGCAGCTGGGCTATTCATCTAAATTGGAGAAAACGCAGATGTTAGTATAATACCCTTTGATGGAAAGGAATCGACAAGAGGGCTCGGGAAGGGGGACGATACTTTTGCGGTTATGTGCCTTTGCAGGTTAAAGAGGATAACGAATTTGTTGTTTGGTTTAGAGATAAAAGAAACAGTTGCTTTTTTTGAAGCTGGCTTTGGATTTCGTTGGAAACAAGGTCTTTTTGTTTCTGGAGGCCATCGAACAAAGGAGTGGATAAACAACAAGATTTCCATTGTGATTCAGGGAATTCCACACGAAAGGGCGGTCGGATTACAACATCATGACATTCAACGTTGCAACAGGTATGGCTCTCTCGACGATTAATCACTCCAATTCTCTGGACATTGCAGGGTGGAAATCGATTCGGGCATTAACAACTTCGTCTCTCATTAAAATCTTGCTATCTCAACATTACAGACCATTACGATATTCCGCTCTCTACGAACCACACAACTCAGTCTCCAGCAACATCTTCACAACGTTCTCAACCTCTTCCAACCCCTACCTCCACCAACCACCATCTAGAAATCCTCCTCACACCCAGCCATATTCACCACCCTCACATCATCCACCGTAAACTCCCTCCTAATCCTCTGATCAACCTGCCCTCCCGGCCCACCAAACCTCACCGTCTCAACAAACACCTCCACCCTCACCATCCCCCTAAACCCAGCGCTCGAGAAAGTCCCATCCGTCCCACCACCAGCAACCAACCCACTCCCCGGTGCCGGCACAACACCCCCAGCGTTCCCAAGCTGCCAATCGCTCCCCAACACAATCGAGAACGGCCCAGGCGTATAAGTCACCGCCGGAACCGCATTCAGCCCCACCTCCTGACCAAAAACGTTATACCCAGTCAGATTAATGAGCGTCTGCGTGTTACTCCCAAGCTGAGGAGCGACGTATTGTGGGATGGTTACCGTCAAACCGAGCAGATTAAACGGTAGGCTCCTCGAAATACTCAACGGATTCGCACTCGCGCTCTTCTTCAACGCGTTCTTCTTGTTCGGGCCAGTCTTGACGATTTGCTGGATCGACAGCTCGGCCTTGGGAGCGAGGGTGTAGCCCTTGTAGACGGCGGGGACCTTCTTGTTGCGGATATCGTCGAAGTCGAGGATTGTGGGAGTGGAGGGGTTGTTCAGCTGGCAGCAGGTAACCTGGCGCTCACGACGGACGTAGACGAAATCATCGAGCCAGAAGGGGAGGGTTTCGGTGGTGGAGGAGCCGGCGTAGAGCGTGAGGGTTAGGTCGACGGCGGTGTAGCGGTCGAAGGGGGGGAAGCCGATGCGGACGTAGGCACGGTCGGTGGTGATGATTTGCTGGAAGGTGTGTTAGTAAGTGCTTCTCTCCTTGTCAAGAAGTTGGGGGATAGGTACGGACCTCGAAGGGTTGGATCAACACCCCACCGATAACGAGACGCGCACTGTCAATGCCATCAAGGAAGGTGAGGATGTGGAAGTATTGCGGGTTGAAAGGGAACCCGAGGGCGCCTAGGCCGAGGCGGCCTTTGCTGACGTAGAGGAGGTTGGGGCTACTGATGGTTGCGGAGGAGCCAGCCATGTACACCTTGTTGTCGGCGGGGTCGGAGAAGGTGAAGCCATTGTAGCCTTGGGGGACGGGGACGCGGGAGGCTTGGGTTCCGTCGATGTCGTCAAAGTGGAGGGTTTTGGTTACGCGGGCGGTTGAACCGGGGGTGTTGACGCAGGAAGGGGGAGGGGAGGAGTTGGGGTCGGTGGTGGTTGTTGGGGTTGGGATACTGGGAGGGTTAGGGTTGGGTGTATTGATGGAGGGGGGGGCCTTACGTGGTAGAGGATGCAGAAGAGGTTCGACCACGGATGGCTCCGGCGGAGGCTGTCCCTGCGAGGAGGAGGGCTGAGAGAAGCTTGAGGCCTTCGAACTTCATCTTGGGCTTTCTGGTGGTTGATTGAGCGAGTGTATTCAGTTCCGATGCAGTTTCCTGTGAAGTTGGGATACTTGAAGATGATAGTTGATAATTGTTGGATATTGACCGGTCTTTATACACTTCCTACATCATTCTATTGAGCTGAAAAGGGCACTCTGAACTCTCATGGGATATTCCGCAATCCAAAGGTACAATGTTACGAGCCGGCGACGTTTCTGTAACCCCAACCCGCCGGCCTTCCTGCACAGCTGCAACGTTACAATACGAACCACCAAACTTGAAGCCTCCCATGTGCTCGAGCTCGACCCATTCCGATCTCAGTCCATATTCCTTAACGACCAGTCGTGCACAAGTTGATATGTAACAGGTTCGCCAGACACCAAGCAACTCGAGTAACCTTTAGCGAGCCCCTTCATTCCAGGGTCCAGAATCTGCAAGATTTCCTATTAATATCCGTTTAGCGAGCCAGGAACGTTGACAGCTCAAGTCTGGATCTCGGGCGTTCGGTAGATCCAGCCAACGAGAGATGGCAAAGTTGGGGTTGAAGTCGAATATGCATGAACCACATGTGCAGCTTCTCGCCCGAGTATCACAACTTTATCGCTGCGTTACACAATGCAACCACTGACGTTTGTTGTAACTGGGCCTGTTGTCGCACAGGAGTGCACAGGACCAGCCATTGGATTCCGCTGTATGTTAGTTCGAGGCTTGAGGTTCGCGTTCGTCATATGTTAAGTCGGTTGATGGACTCTTCGAAGATGAACAGAAAGTGCTCTCAGTGGTCTCTGTGAATTCCGAGAATAGATGATCTAGACCACGCTCATGCAGAAGCATAAGGCCGATAATGTGAATGTGAAACTGGGTGAGTTGTCAAAGGATCCATTTCCATTCAGGTCAAAAAGCTCTTCAATTGCTTTTGATTATTGGAGCTTCCAACTCGGGCAAGATTACGTTCGCCCAGGATCCTCAGGATATGTTCGGATAGCAAGAACAATCTTCGGTGTAGTCGCTGATGACACGATGTGTGTGGAAGCTTTATTAGCGGCGTACGGAATATGAACAGGGCGAATGGTCTAGGCGGTATGACACCCCCTTAGCATGGTTTCGACCGGTTAAGTTGGGGGAGGTCCGGGGTTCAACTCCCCGTTTGTCCAATCTTTTGCACTTTTTTGATACTCCCCTAGATATTTCATCAACGATTTGTTGTGTACTTTGCAACTTGTTACTTACTTACAGTTCGGTTAGCTTTATTTGTGAATGTTAATAGCAGGTGGTAATTGTAGTCGTAGCATACCTATTAATTAGCATTCGCCATTCCACCAGCCTGGTTTGCATAAACCGAAGTTTCGATCGCGAAACTGCGCCGAAAACTCATCCTGAATTGCATTTGTGACTCAAGTGAAGATTCTCGGGGAGCAAAATAATCCCAGAACCAGCAAAAGAAGGTGGTTTCGAGCTCTGCTTGCTTCCAAGCGGAATTGAACCGCTGATCTCATCATGCCGGTGCCTGCTCTCGAGATCCGAGGAACACCTTGGTGTTACAGAGCTGCTACTAGTGATGCGCCTTACCACTGGGCCATGGAAGCCAGTTGATGGAACTGAGCACCGAAACAGTATCAAGTTTATACTATCTTGCTTGGATTGACGAATTGAACCCCTAGCCGCTGATCTCATCCTTCCAGTGACTGCTCTCAAGAACCGAGGAGAACTTTGATGTAGCAGAGCTGCTACTAGTGATGCGCCTTGACACTACGTTTTCTAGGATTGTCGGAGCAAAAGAATCCGAGAACCACCAATGAAGAGGGCCTCACTGCTTCCAAGCGGAATTGAACCGCTGATCTCATCATTGTACTGCCGGCCTACTCATCTAGATGCGAGCTGATACTTGTAGCCCTGGTACTAGTGATGCGCCTTACCACTGGGCCATGGAAGCCGGTTGAAGGGTAGGTATGCCGAAGCAGTGTCGGAGGTAAGCTTTGTCCGGAGTGTCTGGCATAAAGAGCAAAAGATAGAGACCTCTGCTTCCAAGCGGAATCATCATGACAGTGCTGATTTACTCCTCGAGATCCAAATGGAAGCACAGAGCTGCTGAGGATCGATACTACTTAGTGATGCGCCTTACCACTGGGCCATGGAAGCCGATTGGTAAGCCACAATACCAAAACAAATACATTAGCTCCAGCTCCGGAGCCGGAGACCGGAGAGATTCACGAGAAGCAGCAAAAGAAGAGTCACATTGCTTCCAAGCGGAATCGAACCGCTGATCTCATCATGCCAGTGTCACATACTCCTCGAGATCCGAGGTGGAGCCTCAGAGCTCTTGTGAATCGTTACTAGTGATGCGCCTTACCACTGGGCCATGGAAGCGGATTGATATCTCGGAATGCCGAGGCAATGACATAGCCGCGTATTGAAGACAGCAGAGGCTCACGAGAAGCAGCAAAAGAAGGGTACCTCTGCTTCCAAGCGGAATTGAACCGCTGATCTCATCATTCCAGTACATTACGGCCAGCCGATAGCCAAAGAGGATCCTTGTACCCTCAAAGTACTAGTGATGCGCCTTACCACTGGGCCATGGAAGCCGATGATGAATCGGGATGCCGAAGTAAGCTCGTCTAGTCCTTCCCGCTCCAAGCCAGTATCCGAGTCCCAAAAGAAACAAAAGATAGAGGTCACTTTGCTTCCAAGCGGAATTGAACCGCTGATCTCATCATTTCAGTACTGTACGGTCAGCCGAAGTTCCTAGAGGCTCCTTGCAGCCTCGCAGTACTAGTGATGCGCCTTACCACTGGGCCATGGAAGCCGTTGATAAGACTTTGTGAAAAAGCACATTTCATAAGGTTTTTCTCAATGCGCACTGCCGAAGTAAAGTAAAAGTATGGGCCTCTTGCTTCCAAGCGGAATTGAACTGCTGATCTCATCATCCCGATACCGGCTTGATACTCCGAAATCCTGCCAGGAATATCCCGAAGACGCCGTGGTACTAGTGATGCGCCTTACCACTGGGCCATGGAAGCCGGCTATGTATTTCCATATGGAGCTTAATTGATCCCTTGCACAAAGTCCATCCTGAAGTCAGGATCTTCACAGGTCACCTTTGCTGCTAGGACAGTACAGGCTCAAAGTAGGTACCATGCACATACGTTCCCAATCAAATCTGTCATGTAAACTCTGTGACCAAGGGCAGTGAATGAAAGACCAAGGGCAATTGCAGTGAACGAAAGTATCAATGGTGCAGAAAAGCATCCAAGTGTGTGCAGTAGGCAAATGAAGGCGGCTTATACAAAGAAGCAAGCACAAACGAACGAAAGCACATATGGCCGGTCAAAGCCACCTTTCACATTCAACAAGACAAAACAGAAACAACAGACTTGTACCGCAAACAAACAATGACATTATAATGTGGATATCCTCAAGCAGCAGACAAACTACAAGTGCTATGCTAAGGAAGAGAGAGGTATAAACATGCAAGTATACGAACCAAGAAATATTAAATCCCGAAACCCCCAGAGTACTTAATATATAAGCGACGAAGAAAACGACAGAACCTCCTTGACCACATTAGAATGAATAAAACGATAAGAAGTACGGATAAATGCATGAAAGCCATAACGGCATGAAACTGACAAGCCTCCCCAATTAACATAATAAAACAAGCAAGAATCAACGATCATGAATCTGTAACGTAACCTCCCGAAGTATAAGACAAGGAATAATAAACAAAGATAGTAATGCAGATATAGAAACAAAAGAAGGAAACATTGGTATCCGCCCAATGACAACGCAACATGCAAGCTCAAATGCCCCAATGAAACAAAGCCCCAACCTCTCAATGCAAATCTCAGCTGCACACACCGGCACCGGCAACCTACTACCACTCAAAAGCATTCTCTTTGTGCCATCCTACTCTCTAAGCAGGAATCGGCTCTCCAACCTCCTCGTCCTCCTCATCATCAACACCAATCCCCGAATCGTATCGTCTTCTCTGCCTCTTATTCTCCTTGCCCAACGGCGGCGCCGGCATCTTCAAACTGCTGATCCTTCCACCACTAGCAATGCTATTGCCACGACTAGTCCGGCGCTTGACACTATTCCAGAGCCCGAGTACTCCCCAGCCATCGGTGTTATCGACGTGGCTGGATGGAGGCGTATGCATTTGCTGAGCATCCTTGCGGAGTTGGTTTCCGGAGGATGAGGTGAAGAGGTTTTGGGAAGAGACTTTTTGGGAGAGGTTGACCTGGGTGGTGGCTTGGGAGAAGGTGTCGGATTGGTCAAGTGAGTTCTCGTCGTCTTCGTTGATGGTGCGTTTGCGCTTGATGCTGGATGGGCTGGCCATGGGTACGGTAAAGACGGACTTTTGGGCATCACCCAGGAGCTCTTCTCCAACGCCACGGAGCATGGTCTCGAGACGCTTGCTGGCTTCTCTTTCGAAGGCGGCAATGGTTCTCTTGAGGGTTGCGTCGTGGGCTTTGGTGATCGCCTCGAGCTTGGCTTCCCAGCGTTGACCAATCTGGAGCTTCTCTTCCTCGGAAGCCTCACGGTCCTTGTTGCGTTCCTCGGCGGCTTGTTGAAGCACAGTCTCAATCTCGCGGGTGTGATCGAAGCGCAATTGCTGAATCATCTTATCGTAGGCAGCTTGGGCATTGTGCGAGTCGGCTTGATGACGCTTCTGAAGGGCGAGAATGTGCTCCTTATTGGACTGGACCGTATGCTCAAGCTCCTCTTGGAGAGTAGACAAGTTGGACTGAAGAGTAGCAATTGTCTCGGCCGACTCGGCAGATTGAGCTTCCGAGTCCTCCTTGAGCTTAGCAAGAGCAGCCTTGGTCGACTCATTCTCAGCCTGAAGCTCAGCAACTTGGCTCTGAAGCTGCTGAACAGTGGCTCTGCTATTGTTGAGGTCGGTACGGAGCAAAGCAACAAGAGCAGAAAGCTCAGACTCGCGTTGAGAAGTAGCCTGCAGGTTATCCCGCAAAGCCTCAATCTCCTGGTTCAGCTCCTCCTCGACATAGGCAGCATCTTGCTTGAGACGAGCATATTCCTGGTCGGCAGTATCGAGGGCATGCTCCAGACGTTGGGCATACTCTTGGATCTGCTGCTTGAGAGAGGCAATAGTCTCGTCTCTGTCCTTGAGCTGTGAATTGAGACCAGCGACCTGGGATTCGAAGGAAGTGTTGGATGCCTCGAACTGGCTCTTCATTTGCTCAATGGTGCTTTGAAGTTCCTGCTTGACCTGCTCCAACTTGCTCATCTCCTGAAGCTTGTTTTGAAGACTCTCCCTCAACTCCTCGAGCTGCTTGTCCTTCTCTCTTCCAGACGCAATCAACTTGCCGTTTTCCTCATCGACATCCTTCATCTGATCATCCAAACTGGCGTTCTCGTCAAGAAGATCCTGATACTTTGAGTTGAGGTCATTGTACTGGCCCTCAAGCTCCTCCTTCTTGGCCTTCAAATCAAGCACCAAACTCTTAAGCTGCTCGACGCCATCGACAAGCTCCTTATTGGCCTCCTCCAATGCCTCGACCTTCTGCTTGGCATCCTCAATGGTATCCTCAAGATCACCCTCCAAATCAACAACCTTGCGCTTTGTCGTGGCGAGCTCATCATCGAGGTCCATCTTCTCGCCCTCCACCTCGTCAATCTTGTTCCTGGCCTGTCTAAGATCAAACTCGAGATCCTCAGCATGAGCCTCAGCGAGGTTTGCCCTCTCCTTCTCGGCAGCAAGCAAGTTCTTCATATCCTCAACCTCATCTTTGAACTGCTTGACACGGCTCTCCAACTCCTCGATGGCGATATTGGCTTGGCCAGCCTGCGCATTCTTCTCATACTTGACACCTTCAAGTTCTCTGACTCGAGCGACAATCTCATCCTTGGCCTCGTTCCAACGCTTCGTCAAGTCATCGACCTCGTGGCGGAGAGTGGCTGCCTCTTTGGTAGAAACAGCAATCGATTCGTGTAATTTAGTGATGGTGGCGGTGTTTTCTTCGATGGTGAGAATGTAGCCTTCTTTTTCTTCGAGAAGGAGGTCTCTCTGGTGCTCAAGGGATTCGTTGAGTTGAGTGACGGCATTGTTTTCGCCAATGAGATTTTGCTTTTCGGATTCGAGCGAGTCAATGTCGTGTTCGAGGTCTTCTCCACGTTCGCGGAGTTCGGCAATGGTGTCGTTGGCAGTATCGAGGTCGAGGAGGGCAGCGTGAAGGTCTGACTGGAGTTTGTCCTTTTGGGTGGTGAGTTCTGCCAAAGCAGCGTTTGACTTCTCGAGACCTTCCTTGAGGGCATCGCGCTCCTGAGTAAGAACGACGAGATCATCTCGGACAGAAGCAATCTCCTTGCGGAACTTTTCTTCATCGACTTTGGCAATCTCAAGATCTCCTCTAGCATCATCGAGTTGCTCTTGGACGTGAATCAGCTTCTCCTCAGCGTGCTCCTTGGCGGACACAAGAGCATCAACCTCGTCCTCGAGTTGAGCAATCTTAGCCTTCCACTCTTCACTTCCATGCTGAAGACCGCCATTCTGCTCCTGGAGCTCCGATAGCTTCTCATTCTTGGCCTCAATCTCCGCACAAAGACTCTCAATCGTACCACTGAAGTTCTTCTCAATAGTCATGAGACGTTCCTTCAGATCATCCTTCTCCTTGTCCATATCCATGTTCTCGCCCTTGAGTTCCAGGAGAGCATCTTCCTTCTCATCGATGAGAGCCTCGGCAGCATTGAGCTGGTCTCTGGCACGTATCAACTCACGCTCAAGCTTCTGAACATCAGAGGTAAGCTCATCGATTTCCTCCTTGGAAGTCTCCTCAGCCTCTTCAAGCTCCCTCTTGAGAATCTCAATCTCCTGTTCCTTGGCCTCCAAAGCATCATGAAGCTCCTCGGATGAACTACCGGAAGACTGCAACCTCCTCTCAAGCTCTGCGATTTTCTCCGAGAGCGACTGGAGCTGCCCAAGACGCTCTTCGTCGAGCGCAGCCATCTTCTGTTGCATCTCCTCGACTTCCTTTTCGCTGAGGCTGACGGTGAGCATGGCATGATCGTGCTCCCTCTTGAGCTCCTCGTAATTGGCACGCTCGTCTCTGAGATCCTCTCTGAGATCTTCAATCTCCTTGATGGATTCTCGGGCAAGCGCAAGCTCACGTTCAGCAGTCTCGATACGAAGCTGGAATTCCTTTTCGCGGTTGTCGGATTCGGCTTGGACGTTGTTTGACAGCTCCGTAAGCTCTTTGATCTGCTGCTGGAGAGATTCGCGCTCATCGACGATACTTTCGAGGTGGGCAGTTTGGTGTTGGAGTTGCTTTGTCTTTTCCTCGAGCTGCGTCTTTGCTTCGCGGAGCTCCTCAAGGTGCTGTGGCTCCTCTGGCTCGTGGACGGGCTCGTGGAGAGATGATAAATCAGAGTAGTGATCCGGAAAAGCAGCGCCAATTTCTTCCTCGTCGTGATGGTGATCCAAATCCTCCATTTCGCTTGGCTCAGGAACATCTCGGATAGGCGAAAGTTCGTTCTGCCCTCGCTGGATGGTAACCGGACTCATAACCTTGAACGGGCTTCTATGGCGATGATGACTGATGCTGATATCGTCTTCCGATCCAGCTCTAAAGTTGCGGGCAGGAGTACTGGCACCAGCCTCGGATTGGGCGAAAGTCGTATCTCCTCCGTCCTCTGCATCATGGAAGATTTCGTACTCCTCGCGCTCCTTCTCTTCCTCTTGGTGTCGAGCTATGGCATCGTTGAGCGCGGCAATCCTGGCCTCCAACTCTGTGATTTTCTTGTCCTTCTTGTTTGGCAATCCAGATCCCGATAAGATGGACTTTGCAGAGCCGAATAGTCGACTTGGGCTGAGAGCGATGCGTGCTCTGAAGGGAGTATGAGTTGGAGCTTCTTCAGTTGGAGGCTCGGGCTCATAGTGTTCTGGCTCGTCGTGCATGTCGACATCTTCGTGATTGGCGCCCATTCCCAAGGACTCGCCGCCATAAGCAGAGGCGGCATAATCGGTAGGAGCATAGCGAACTTGCTCGAGTTGTTCTTGCAGTTCCTGAAGCTTGCGGTTTGACTCCTCAAGAAGTTTCTTAACTCTCTGGAGCTCCATTCTGTTTTGCTTCTTGGTGAGACGGTTTCCTCGTTCAAGTTCGCCTTGTTCCTCGCTGAGCAAGTTTCGTCGGATGGCTCGTTTCGCTCTTGATGACAGAATCTGTGCGAAGGGCAGGAACTGTCTCTCTGATGATTGTGCTGGAGTCGCTTTCATGAAGGCGAGGACTGGCATAAGCTCGAATTCGGTCTGTTGAGCGGGCAAGGTATGACGACGGTTCACTGAACTCTTTCTCCTTGGTGCCTTCCCTCCAAGACTCTTCCGGACTCCGTTAGATTTCCGTGATGGTTTGAGTGGGTTATTGACAGTTGGGTTTGGTTCCGAGTATCGAGGTTTCCGTCGCATGGGACTTGCCAATCCTTGTCGAGGAGCACTCTTAACGCTTCCTCTTGCTGGGCTGACAAGGACCACAACATCCTGCTCTGCTTGGGCATCCTCCTCCTGTGGTGGTGTCGCCTCTCGAGTGTGTCCGAAACTCTGCCTTGTTTGCATCCTTCGTCGAAAGTGCTCCTCCACATCTTTGGCGTGAGTCGGCATCATCTTTGCGAGTTCTCGTAGCTGCGGCCATTCGATCCTACCCGCTGGCAAGCCCATCTCCGAACTCTGTCCATCAATAAATGTCGTGAGCGCATCGGTCGGTGTATATCGGCTCTTCACACAGTTCAACCATCCTCGATCCACCAGTTTTCCACATTCCTAGAGGTTGTCGTTAGTCTCTCGTTCCGTTGCAAGTCATCTCTGCGGGGTAGGGTGGCAAGACTCACAACTTTAAGGGCATCGTTGAGCAACCCCTTGAATGGCAGTTTCTTTTCCGCAATCAAGTCCCTTGCTTTGTGTCCTAATCGCCATCATCCATCAGCATCTCCATATTCCTAGTTATCGCTCCCGAAAAACTTACGTAGCGTAAAAACGTGCATTGCACCCCTCTCCTCATCCTGCAGGGCGCTTAGGATCACCGGTAGGAGAATATTCTCCTTCGGAGCCCTCTGCGCAGCCGACTTCACCATGGCTCCGTCTATGCCTTATCGGCCCTCCAAAGACGAGATCCTCAGTCGGTTTGCCGTGCCAGTTTGGTTCCTTGTCGCTTGGTCTTGCTTTCAAACTTCGTCGGGTGGGCGTGAAAGAACGTGTGTTGTAACGTTGTGAACGCGGTGGGTGTCTTATTCCTCCGATCTGTTCGTGTAGTAGTGGTTTATTCCGGATAATAAGGCCGTAGAGCTGTAGTAGTAGGTGATGGAGGCGATGGTAGCTGTTCGAGATGTTCGGGAGACGCGCTCGAATCTTCGTGAATGACGCAGAAAAGAACACGAGGTCACGTTAAAGTGATTAAGGTTGCGGGTTGCGGGTCGCTAAAGTGGCAATAGAAACAAGGCGACACTACTGAGAACAGGGTTAGAATCATTCGGCGCTCTTCGTCTCTCTTCGCCTCTCCAGAGGGGAACCTACGTCAATAGGTCACCGAAGATAGCGTCTAGAATCGACCAGCGTAGGCGGCTCGCGATGAAGCTTTTCTGAAGATAATTTGGAGATGAAGTGGTGGTGAGTTTCGAATGGTCTGCAGCGGGGTCCTTTGGTCTTTTTGTTCGCTCCAAATTTTCATGTTTCAATTCTCATTTGGGCTTGAACTGCAAGAAAACGTAACTAACACGATACACCAATTAAGAATGGCCAGCTCATCACCCCTGCACCTTCTGGTTCGCCCACGGCATTCTCGAATGAGACAGATGTGTACACGACTGAGTTGGCAAATGCCTAACGTCCACTCGTTCAGTGGCCCCGCTGCGATGAATGACAAGCCATACACAACCTCGTGAGCTCATCGCTTGAGCTTATGAGATGGAGTCATTGGCATCTTAAGTAGCATCTCTAAACATCTCGAGATCTCGATGTTCACAGTACATATTGCAGGTACTTATCTTCCTCCCAAGTACTTTATATTTAACACTAGTCTGCCTTAGCTACTTCCTTACAAGTGCGACTACCTTAAGCAGTAGGTACTTGTCTATGTACCCAATTGAAAGCAACATGTACTAAGTAATATCATACTTGAACTCCAAGTCTGGATAAACTCGGATGCTTGTAAGCTCTCTCATATCATGTTCCATCTTGTAACGTTGCCGTTGGCGCTACTTTCGAACTTCATTGTACGAATTAAGTACTTAAGTAAGTAAATACTAAGTAGTACTAAGGATTTCACTGTTATGAGAAGTACTATACTAAGCTAAGTATGTACTTACATACTTCTTACCTACTCAACTTAATCTAATAGATCTCCAACTCACCGAATCACAGGCGCACACACTGAAACTAGTAGTATGAAGGCACTGGCAGTACATCATGAGAGCATTTGGATGTTACTAGTAACGTTGCCTTAATTCCAGCAGTAGTTACAAGTAGTAGCAGAGCCCTGAGATCTAAGACTGAACTAGCATTCTGAAAGTTCTCACGAAGCCCGATGGTTCTCCTTTAAATATCGAGATATCAAAAACACTGGTTAATACCTGAAAATTCGCTCTGCACTGTACTCACGAACCAAACCGGGGCCGGCAATGGTATTGAATTTAAAATTTCCCCAAAGAAACACGAAGTACCGGTGTACCATGGCTCATCTACCTACGGAGGTCTCGTGCTCTAACCAGTGACTCTTAGTAGAACCCTCATCTCCGCAAGCTCTCTAAACCGCATTCAAGTACCATGTTGCACCAGAGCCTTCCAAAAGCCTTTCTAATCAACTTCCTCTACTGTGGGCCCTTCATCTGGCCGTAGATCACGGTACATGTAAGGATCAACCCGTAGCTCCTTGAAGCTCTTAATCAATGTTGTCCAATTGGTTAACCAATAAAGCAACGGGCTCACAAAGGTGATATTGAGGTTCATATTCCCGTACTCATAATCTTCCTGCTTGAACCCATTTTTTGACTTGGAATAGTACTTGGAGATTCCATCTTTGCGTTGTGCAGACTGGCTGCGGTCGATGTGGTGCAACTGGAAAGCAGAAGAGCTATAATGGCGAGAAGGCAACGCTGAAATGCAGTCCGATCTCGCAGAACCAGTCTTGAACGAGTATGGATACATTGGTACGCGTTCCGGGTCGATTTTGAAGGAGAAGGACTCTTCCACTATTTCGTGCCACTGACACCAGGAATCTTCCGAGACTTGCAAGATACTAGCAGAAGTGCTAATTTGAGCCGAACATGTCCGGAAGTTTGGGAAGAACCGTTCAAAGAACCGGGAGCGGATTTTGTCTAATGCTGAAACTGATGGTGCCACTAACTTGCTTCCGAGTAAGATGTTGTAGGCGCCCTTCCGTAGTAGAAGCGCACGCCTTGGGAGTAGCCATTCTGTCTCCTCGGGAACAGGATCCAGACTCTTCACATCAAGTCGATCCGTCAATTCCTGATACTGGAAGTCAAGACAACCTAGAACCGAAAAATGTCTGACCTCGAAGCCCCTGAATGTACTTCTAAGAAATTCGACATCCGTTTGCTCCGCATTTTCAACTTGAACTGCAAGCTCAGTCCGAACCAACTTTTGCGCTAAATCTATAGCATCATTAAGTGACTCGTACATGCTGCTTCTACTGGGCGTGAGGAGAGCCACTTCTTTCCGTGTTGGATACCGCTCGCGGTAGGCGGGCATTTCCACATAGAAGAAATCCAGTTTACCCCCAACCAGAAGAAGCAAGTCCAGGATATGTTCCCGAGGTTGGAAATCGGATAGCACTGCGGATGCCGTCGGAGTGTGCCACCCATAAATGCCGTACTTGCCCTTGCCAGTTTTATCGCACACCTGGCAAGGCGGGGAACTGCGACTGTGGTTGCAAAGAAAATTGGGATTTGCTCCTTTCGAGAGCAGAAATTTGACAGAATCGACTTTGACCTCAGAGATGTCGTGAAGCAAGACGCAAAGCGCAATACTGTAAAAGTCTTCCCCGGGTATGCACGCAGAGCTGGTAGAACTTTTATAATCAGAGCTAGCGGTGTGGAGCCCCAGTGCATTTGCTAGGTTTTCCAAAGCAGAAAGGTAGCTTTCTGAAGTATCGGTGCAGCATGCTATATGCACGATTACATTGCGAATGAGGTCAGGCTGAGAAATTGTGAGCTCTTGGAGAGGTATTCGAGTACTTCCTATGAAGTCGGTCAACATGTTCGGATTACATGCTAGAATTTCTTGGATAATGTACTGGTACAGTTCCGACTGGGCTTCGGCAGTACGTTCTTTTGTACCCCAGCTGTGAGATTGTTTTGGGATGTTCTGGCTGAGGACATTGAATGTTGCGCAATAAAAACGAAGGGCCTCTGCATTCCCCGAGGAGATGGCATTCGCCACGAAGTTGAGCCACCATTCGCGCCAATAGTCGGAGACTTCTTTATATTCCCCGAAGATCACACCAGCAACGCAATCCATGAAGGCTTGACGAGTACGCCAGAATTTCGAGTGTCGGGCATCTGAAAATAGGCACAGGAAGAGCCCCATTTGTGAATCGTTTGGATATGAATCAAGTCGGTAACCAATAAAAGGATAATTGTACCTGGACGGAAAGAACTCTTCCATAACGAAGGCTGATGCCAATTCCGTAGAGGCTATAAGCAGAGGTACAGCCGTGTGGAGCTGTGATTTATCCCAATGAGGATAGTTCGAGCTGGACTGAATGGCCGCCAGCAACTCGTCGGTGTGAGTGCGGTCACTTTGGATCAGCATAGCCGCAAGTAACATGAAAACGAGCAGATTTTCCCTTGTGTACTTGATACGACCAAAGCTGTGATAGCGTATGAACTCATTCAAGCCCAGTAATCGAATTAGAAGACGCCGTGCATCTAAAGACGAACATTAGTGACACTACGCTAAATTCCAAACCGCATCCCACCACATGCACATACCTTGCACCGAGTTAAAAGTCAACTTGGAAGGGAAGAAAAGATCAATCCCATATTCGTTATCAGCATCTGAAGGTTTAATCCTCCGCCTCGAGTAGCTGTAGCAGAACTTATGGGTGGTAAATCCTAGAACTGGAATGGACATCAGCGTTAGTGAGTATGTAACTCATACGATGCTTGCTTTAAGAAGCCAGCAACCAATGGAAGAATATCTTACTTACGCTTCTCAAGAGGGGTGTACTCGTCGGAAAAGGGCGGTGATGTTTCTATCCTTTGTTCTTCAAGAATAGTGCCGTTCTGTGAAAGCAACAGAACTCTTGGATGAAAATTCTTCTCATGAACAAGAAAGAAGACAACACAAGGTATTTCCTTGTAAATTGCAAACCTAAAAAGTTGTCAGATTATACCAGATGCAGAAAGTCTTACAATCCATACCCTTGAAAGAGGATGTGCTCATCGTTGGCGGCCCAGGATCTTGCTGTTACGTTGTACGAACTGGATGCTGGCCGAAGTTTGAAATTTGAGACATCCTCTTTATTATCCCATATTCGAAGATCTCTTTCTCCGAACGAATCAAGAGGTGGCTTCGTAAATCCGTTGATCCTACAGGCCTTGAACTCTTCTTTTATTGTCTGTGTACCTCGTTAGTATTAGGGATATCTACAGTTTGAGAGGGCGAAAACCATACCACTGAAAGTGTCCTAATTTCGAATTGCATCGAGGCGTCGAGATATGAGAGCTGCGGATGAAGAACAACGACATCCACGAGGATCCAAGCGGCCTTGACTAAATTCAAAATACCATAGTTCTTTTGCCTTGAGTCCTCCATCCTGGACGGGGATTGCAAAATACTTTGCGCCTTATCAAGCGTCTGTTAGAAATCTCCTGTTGTTTGACTAGGAACGATTACCTGCATCAACCACCATCTACCCGCATTTATCCAGTCAAAAACGCCAATCTGTGCCCATTTTCTCTCCTTCTCTGCCTGTTCGACGAATTTGGCGGCTAGTGATATCCAGTACGCTTCATCCGATTCCCCATCGTCCATGTGGTTCGAGACCATAGGTATAGCTGAGACTCCAATTCCCTTGCTTGCAGCGAGACATTGCTTTATCTCCCGCAAAGCCTCCTCGATACTGGTGGTCGTCGTCTGCAGCTGCTCCAAGGATTTGCTATAAAACTTGCGTTAACTCGGTGTGCGGAGAGAGATATAAGATCAGTTCGGGGCAATATTTGCATTGATCACTGTCCATTTGTATAGTCGGCTTCAAGCAATGTAGACTTCAAGCAATTACATAACCGCCATAACAACCAAAGATAACAGGTCCGGATAGGATGGGCAAACTCACTTTCCGATGGAAGTCAGCAAAAGGCTCAAAGTCGCATTGTGATGAACCAACTATACTGTATTAGCATCCAAGCACCAAGTAAACCAGGGAAGCCCTCACCTTTGCACGATACCGATCCAAATCCGGCACCTTGTTCATGAATCCCAATCCCGCAAACGCAGTCTTCATTCGACTCTTTCCTGCATCCGCCATCCGATCATTGTACTTCTTCCACACCTTATCCAAATCCTGCAGGACCTCCAGAATCTGGCCCTCAACGGTCGCAAGCAGCTTTGTGCGTTCATCCCCAGCTTGTCGTATGATAGAGTTCTCATCCTTGACCTCCTCCCTCATGAACCCAATCGCAGAAGTCAAGGTCTGAATCTCTTTACTGAGGTCGCTCAGTTCCTTTGGTGCTTTGCGAGAGATGCGATAGTATTGGTTGTAAAGTTTGGCGGCCAGTTCGCCGACGGCGATGAAATCTCCGATGAGAGCCATGCCGAAGAGGTGGTTTGTTTGTTTCGTCCGTGTTGCTGACGGTGTATCAAAGTAGTTGTTTGGTATGGGCTTCGTCGTTGTAGTGTAAGGCTGAAGCGGTGGGAATCGGCGCGGGGAAGCTCTTGAGACCTCCAGTTGGGCGTGCCCATGGCTGATTGGGACGGGACCTTCGGACCTGGAGGGGCTGTGCCTGCAGCTTTCCTATGGCGGGGCAATCAATGGATGGCTCGATGGTTGTTGGTGGAGAGTTGCATCTGGTGTGGTTGTTCTGCATAGCTGTGCCGCCTGGGCGCCTTGAAGATAAACTGTGCAATCGGTAGAAGAGAGATTCAAAAAAAGATCTGATAACCAAACGCTGAACTCCAGATCGGAATCCGTGCAGAGCATTGACAAAAGGTTCGAACCTAGAACACTCCTCTGCTTCCAAGCGGAATTGAACCGCTGATCTCATCATTGTCCAGTAGATCCTTATCGGACAAGGTCCTAAGAGCCATACTAGTGATGCGCCTTACCACTGGGCCATGGAAGCCGATGATGATCCAGGAATCAAACAAACTTTTGTTCATGTTTAAAGGGACGAGGGATAGTAAAAGTTCAGCAACAAAAAGAAGCAGACTCAAAATAGAAGTAATTGCTTCCTAGCGGAATTGAACCGCTGATCTCATCATGTCGTATCGAGATACTAGTGATGCGCCTTACCACTGGGCCAAGGAAGCGAATATGTCCGATATCCACTAAAGCGGTATTATCTTGCGTAGAAGAGTTTGACGAGAAGCAACTGTGAGACGAAGCCAGCAATGGTATCCGCACCTGTAGCCGTATTGAGAATGCCCATAACGCGCTCCATCGTGCCTTCGCAGGCCCGCAAACAGAGTTGGACATCCAGCAAGCAGCAAACGAATGCCAAACCCACTAGAGATCCAATTGACGAACCTCAATTCCAACCGCAATCCTACTCTTCTGTGCCGTGACGAGGAGCATCACACTGAAGCCCAGGCCTTCGAAAGCCACCCGTCTGCAATCCTTCGTTAAATACAGTATGTCCAGCGTGGCCGAATCTTTCGTCTTTCTGTGGACCAGAAGGTGGCCGAGGCGAGAAGGAGTAGCGTGTTGTCTGTCGTCAACTGCTTCGCCGGATCGTGGTATTGCGCCGCTAGTTGACTCGTCCCTCCGCCATAACTTATCGGTATCTCCCATTCTTTGGTCCATCCTCTGGCCGAAGGGTGAAAGTCGTGACACTTTGCGATGTTTGGGGATTCTTGATGGTTTGTTGTTGAGATAATGACTGGAATGGCGAAACGACACTGGCTGCCTTCGTCTGCTCGTGCCCACGCTTGGCAGGCCATCCGACCTTCGACGCTTCGTGCCTCGCTCCTGCCTTCACCTTGCTCCACCAACAAAATGCAACACAACAAGTTTGATCAGTCAACAGAATGCGAAATGGATAGCTGCATTGCATACCAGCTGTGGATACTTCTTCCACCCACACCTAGGAGAACGCCCACTTCGTGTCAGTCTCCCTCTTTCCCCGCACCCACCTGTGTCTGACGTTCAGAGGATAAGGAATCGGCCAATTTCGACAACCTCCCGCTCACACTTTGCAGTCAACACAGCAAACCACAAGCTTAAGCCAAACATCCTTGCGAAAATACATTCAAAAAAGCGAATCCTTCAGAAATGTCGCTCGGGGACTTCATCGCGGCAGCCGATCTGGCTCGGCGACTTTACAAGGATCTTTACCAAGTTGCAAGAAGAGCACCACAAGAGCTCAAGGAGCTTCAACTGGAAATCAACAACCTGAAATCGGCTATCGAGATTATGGAAGAAGAGCTTGTCAATCCAAAGTCGATTCTACGACAGTCGGGCGACTCTCGGACTAAACTGCTGGAATCAATCGCACAGGAAATCCGCGAGCTTTTGGAAGAGCTTCATGGCGTTTGGAAGAAGTACAACGACCATTATGCGGAGGCTGGAAAGAGCAAACTGAAAGATCTCATGGCTGGAATTGGGCTAGCAAGGAAGTTGCCGGAGCTGAATCGATATCGGGCGAAAGTATGTCTTCGACCTTCCTCAGCTCGACAGATCTACGAATGGGAGCAGTCACTGACATGCTTTAGATCCTTCATCACAATTCGACGCTAAACCTTCTCCTCACGTCAGTAGGAAGGTAGGATATCGTCACTGGATCCTCACGATTTTGTGCTAATGCTTTGGTCATAGCAAATCATTGTTGCAGTTCCAGTCGAGCCTGGATAGCATCGACAACAACATTCAGGATATCAAGGATATGATAGGGATGAATAGGACCGAAAGGGCATTGCCCATGGTTTCGGACATGATCGGGGGCGCGGAGGGACAATCCATCGATTGGATGTTTCTTACTCGCAAGTTCGCTAGGAACGCAGAAGAGAAGCGAAATTGGGCTTCGATCGGTGTTTCGGAGTGGATTAATGCAGGAAGATGGTGGCTTATGCAGGTACCGTGCCCTAATCTCCTCTGTGGAATTCAGCTAATGAATGATACGCAGTCGCAGCAAGCCCTGCAAAAGCCCAAACGGTGGGATCCCAGTGCAAAAGGATTACGCGTTTTGCACCTCGTCAAGGCTGCCTGGATCCTTATTGAAGTGGTCATTCTTCACCCGCAGTTGAGCTTTCTTGAAACCGAGATGCGCTCCGAGGTAAAAATCTTATCCGATGTGAGAAAGCGCTTCTATTTACAAACGTTAAACTCTATAACATACTTTAGGCGATCACAAAGGAGTTTCATCTACTACGGTCACCTTCACGGTCAACAGTCCTTATGCCAAATTCGCAGCTCTTAGACGATTCTGACTTCCGCGTCTGGGACACTCGCTCGGCCGATCCGGGAGCCCCTATCCGTCCAGCATTTGCTGCGCAGGATGCTGATTCAAGAAATTGGTGCACTGATGAAGATCACATATACTTCCAGGCGTGAGTTGCTTCCGGTGCTTTGTTACTTCTCGACTAATACCTGTATTAGTTTTGCATCGTACCAAAGTGAGCCATGTTTGGTATTCCTTCTCATTGACGAGAAGAAGATTGCTCCCAGGCTGCTGATTCGGAATCAAGTCGGCGATGGTGCAATCGAAAGCTTGTCATTTGACTCCATATCAGGTACTTGGTCTAACCCTTGTAGTATCCTGACCTTATGCTGGGCTAACTCTGGTCGACTAGTGCGGGCCGATGTTACTCTTGCAACTATTGAAGAGTCTGTTGTTCGACTATCTATACTGGAAACACAACTCACATTTTTTCAAGTCGAAGGTAAGATCTTGCTGCTACTTATCAACTGGACTTGTAACTAATATGTCTCAGATGCGCATACGTTTGTTGGTTACCTTTATGGCATTGCGGAGTTTTTTCACTATTACACCAAAACGCGTAGCCTCAGCCATTTCGAATACAGCCAGAAGCTTGTCTGTGGATTTGCGTTGCTTGCTGCAGTGATCCTCCGGTTTGACCGCATAGCTGTGCATGATATCCTCGAGAAAGTTATGGAATACAGAAGAGATACACTTCCTCCGCTAACGGAAGCGGCTTATAATCTCGCTGTGTGCTACACGTCCGAGGAAACTACGAGTTGTCGACTTCAGTATTCACGGAATGGGATGATTCTTACGAAAAACGAGGATGTTAACGAAAGGGATTCATTTTCGAAAATCACATCAGACTCATCACTTGAGCTTCTAGTAAATTCTCTGGAAACTAAACCATTGGGTTTCCGGAGTTACTTCTGCTCAGATTGGACCGTTCACTCACAAGTAGCTCAAGACGAGTTCTTCTCAAAGGGTGACCGGCGAAGCGGGCTTCTTCGGTGGTTATTCTTACATGCGAGCGGCGCCTTCTCGCGTACGGATCGTGAACTTGGGATCGGAGGGATAAGCTCAATACGGGCATGCCTTTTGAAATGGAAGGGGGTTCTTGCTATTACGGCGAAGGTCTTTCTTCGAACGGTTTCGGGTTACGACTGGCCTGACTGTCAAGCAGATCGAATGGAGCGCTGGGTAACACCGGAAGGTGCAATTAGGCATGGCAGCCTGAAGGCATTGGATCTATATTGGCTGGCTGAGGGTTGGTCACTAGATATCGATGAAAATGCGGAAACTAGCTGGCCTATGGTACGACTGCCTTTCGAGGTATTTCGAGACGGATATGCACCACTTCCCCGTATGCCCTATGGGGGGGGTACTGAGGCTTTCTGGCATCCAGTAGCAGTAAAGAGTTTGGATTGGCAACTGCGTTTTGCTGTGCTGGATCGCAATACTGTCATGCTCCCGCATTTACTGAGAACGGCGAATTCTCTCGGGACATTGCGACCACGGCATATTCGTAATACTCTTATAAACTTTGCTTGGCTTCATCGAAGCTGCGACTCCTTTATGTCTTGTGTCGAGATAATGGAGTCGGCATTAAGCTTTTCCAACCGCACAGATGTCAGACGATTCGTGTTAAACACAGCTCTCTGTACTGCTGCACATGTTCTCCTAAGCAAAGATGCGGCCGAAAAGCTTCTGCAAAAAGGAGCAGAGGTAAATTTCGTTTGTGAATGCTGCTTAGAGCACGAGCCGTTACCTTTCAACTGTCTCCGCCAAGTCCGGGTACCGTGGACCAGCCACCCGTACGAAGACTCGGAAAAGTCGGCTCCTTACGATTCTAGCTGGTATAACCGCCCTATTCCAGGTTGTTTTATCCATTCTGCAGGGTACAGACCTCATACTCCACTATCAGCCACAGCCAGTTGTCCTTCTTCGTCTGCATCCTTGGCTATGATGAAGTTTCTGGTAGAATCGGGCAGCCATGTCGATGCATTCTTTCATGTCCCCATTGTTCCGCTTGCAGAGAGAGACGTTTGGCGTGGCCGGTTTGACAAGATAAACTGGTTCATGCCACCAACGTATCCGCACGCCGCGGGCCTGATCAGCGAACAGGTTCAAAAAGAGCTGCGTTTTGGGGGGCATAACCAACTTGAACCTCACGGCCAGGATGTTCAACTGCAGGCACTTTTGCCCGATCTCATCACATCACAGATTCCCGGAGGAGGCCCTATTCTGTCTTCTGGAGTGGTTCGTGTCTCTCATAAATCTGGCATCATAGACTGTTTGCAAGCAGAGTTATACGCCGCTTGGACGCACGCCTTCGAGCTAAAGAAGGTTATCAAGCCGACGACAGATGCAAAGCTTCGGCTTCTACTCAACGGGCCGATTGGTTCGCTCAGAACTTTCAGAAGAGAACTAAGGGAAGATGGATTTTCCCTAGTCACTCCAAGGGTACACTGGTCTACCCGTGACACTTCTTGCCAGTGGTGGACTAACGTTTCATTCGTTAATTTTGCCCCGGATTCGATTACTCAGTGGGCGGAGCTTCACCACTTTGTCCCAAATCCTCCAGTTGCTAGTACGACTGACCAACCGGCGGAGTCTCTTTACTTAGAAGAGGACCGATGGACGGATCTCGGAATTCTGTCCGATATTCTAACTGTACATGATGACATTACGGGCTCTTGTCACCCTCCTCAGATGAACTCTGCTAGTATGAACAAGCCTCCCACTCCGAGTCTGTCGCATGCTCAAATCCGTTTCTACCAGGTTAATAGTGGAGGGCCTGGAGCTGATGTTTTCGAGTGCTGGGATCGTTTCTCCGAGGTGTTGGATGCATGTGGCGTTGCATCCGGCATGATAGCGCCGTCTCAGGTTCGGGGTGACAAGCGTGGGCTTCCGAAGCACGACTCGGGCGGTAAAAGTTGGGAGGCGCGCAGGCAAACCCGGTATCGAGTGGGCCCCATCGTAGGTATATATACACCCACTGGTACGCGAAGCCCTTCAGATGAGGACGAGGACCCGGCCAAGCAATTTCGAGGCGGCTCTGTTCCTCGCATACCACCGATTGCTAAGAACAATTCCCTGAAGGAGGCGGGGATGGCACGGGGTATCTTTTTAGTAGACCTTGATCTTGATATATTTTCAAGGCCTAGCACCTTCTCAGGTATGGCTCGTCAAGATTTCCTTAACAGCTTTCTAGGTGTTAAAGTATGTGAACGCAATTTATTTTCTTAGTCAAAGGCTCAGTTCAGTAAGTACTTAGTATGGTTCGGGAATGAAAGCAACTTCTGGATGCGGAACTCAAATCCGCGATTGGCACACTTTTCATTAACTTTGGTGTTGGCTTCAAATTCAAGAAGCTCATGTAGTGTAGTGGTTATCACGTATCGTTGTGGTTCCTCGACAACTCCGATTCAACCCTTGTTCGATTCAAGGCATGGGCATACTTTTTGCGTTCTTTCTTCAAACCCTTAAAACACTTCTTTTTTTTCTCTGACCCATACTTTTCTTCGGAGTGTCGGATCTAAGATCTTGCCTAGCCTCGTCCCCAGCCCCCGAACGTTTGATTTGCAGTTGGTGTTCGGAAAATTGCTGCGAAGCGATCTTGCCTGCTTTAAAATCAGGTATCTATACTATAATACAAGCAAATTCGCTCTTCGGTCTGCCCAGTGTGGGCCGAGTGTTACTGAGCACAAATAGTATACATTCTTGCCCGAGGCCTGTTCGTATCACAAGTAGATAGACCGCCTATTCCCCATCCTGACCTACGCATTTCCCATTTCCATCCTTCACATCGATTAGGGTAAACCCGATAATCTTCGGTTTTGCGAATGATCAGCAACGAAGCTTCCTTGGCCCAGTGGTAAGGCGCATCACTAGTATCTCGGTACGACATGATGAGATCAGCGGTTCAATTCCGCTAGGAAGCACTGCAAATATTAATATTTTTGCGTTTTTATTCTTATCTCCTTCACACTTTCACTTCTCCATAATTTTCTTTCTCTTGGAGATGGAAAAGTGAGAAGCCTACTGCGCAAATGTTTCGTAGCGCTCATACGGAAAGATCGCCCTGACCTGAACCAAACAGGTAACGAAGACGGTTCTTTAACAAACCCCTTCTCGTCGACGATGCGGCTGCGGTCCATGATTAGCAATCAAATCTCTTTAGAGAAAAAACAAGCATTCCGCACTTACCACTCCCCACCTCCCCACCTCCCCACCGCCTTCAACACCACACCAACATCACCCACCTCGAAGCGTAAACGTCAATTCCTTACGCTGCCACCACTAAACACGGAAATCCCGAAACTCAAAATTCAAAAACATACAGCACCGAGGATTCCCACGTGGTCACCCAGCGTGGTACTAGCAAGGCGATTAGAAGCTTGACTTTGGGGAGAGCGGACGGGATCCCGTATGTTCTTCAATCTATGGCCGTATGTGACAGCACTACCTGCTTTTGTTTATATAAAGAGTAAGCTGTTACCTGGCGAACTTGGAGGTGTTCATATACGGTGGTGATCTAAGATGGGGAATCACACAAACCATCAGACTGATAAGCAGCAAGACACAAGCTTGCAAGCACCGAGAGACAAAAGTAGAGCAGAGAACAAAAAATCCATAATTACACCTCTTCCTACCAGACAATATCAACAACCGTAAACATAAACAAGGCATAACCCATCATCAACAACAAAGCAGGGTATCCCCGCCATGAGCAAGTGCAAAAAACATCTACTCAACCCCCAAATAACTCAACCACCCCCCACTCCTCGTACTCCCTCCCGTCCCACTCCGTCCAGTCCGTCCCAACACTCTCAACCCCCCATCTCCATCACTCTCGCCCTCTTCAGATCCCTAATCCTTCCCCTTCTTCCCCTCCCACTTTCCCCGCAACTTGCCCACCTTGTCAACCAACCCCAAAACCTCCACATCCCCCATCACAGCCTTCGACAGTTCAATCCGTCCTGGTTGTTGCTCAGTCTCGACGCCAAACCGGTCGCCTTCGGAAAAGGTCACGTCACGGACGGAGACACCGGGGACGACGATTCCGCCGGGGTAGACCTCCGCGATAACGGCGGCGACGCGGCCGAGGTAGCGGGAGACGTAGACTTCTTCCTTGGTGAGGAGGCCGCGGACACGTTGTTCCAGCTGGGTGTCGAGGAGGTCACCTCCCCAGCGTTCGCAGAGGGCCAGACTCAAAAAAGCGCGTTGGCGGTGGGTCAACTTCGGTGCTGAGGCCAACTCGCCGGTGAGGAGGAGGTTGAGGGCGGCGGTTGGGGCGGTGTCTTTTGGGTTTGAGGCGTGGTGGTAGAGGAGAGACGCGAGGAGGAGGAGGCAAGGCTGGGAGAGGAAGGAGGGGATGGGGGCGGTAGAGCCGGGGAGAGAGGCACGGAGGCGGTGAGTCAGTGCGGGTAGGGAGGCTGGGTGGGGAGAGTAATGGTAGGCCAGGAGGTAGAGAGGGTGACTCGAGGGTGGTGAGTTTGGCGAAGAAGAGTTGAAGGCTGATGAAGTAAGATGTAGAGGTGGGAGGATCTTGCTGTTGAGATAACCCTCCTTGATGGTGGCCTGGCAAAAGACGACTTTGTTGATGTTTGGAAGAGAAGAGAGAAGAGCGAGGGTGACGAGGGAGATGGCAGGAACCTGAGCCGCACGACGCCTAGAGATGCGGAACTTCTCGGCCAAGTCGGCAGGAGTAAGAAGGCCAGCATATTTCTTGTCCTTCTTTTTCTTGTCCTTGTCCTTTTTCTCCTTCTTTTCCTTCTCTTTCTCCTTCTCCTTGTCTTTCTTGTCCTTCTTCTTGTCCTTTTTGCCCGAGTGCGTCGAAGCATCATCATCATCCACCACCGGCATCGGAGCAAGTACGCAATACCTCTGGGCTACACGCAGAACCTCCTCCCGTGATGCCTCAAAGCCGTTGATGTTGGTGATGGGGTACGGCTGCACCTCACTGGCATCCAACAAGAGATACCCCAACGCCCTAAAGCCTCCTCCCGTCAAATAAAGCGTCGTCCCCTCCTCCTTCTCCTTGCTCGCCATAAACTCCTCAGGCGTAGCCAACGTCTCGCTAATCACCGCATCCAACGCATGCCCGATCGTGTCCTGCACTTCCTCCTTGCTCTGGCCAGACCCAAGACGATCCATGATTGGTTTTGCTCCGAACGGAATACTGACGGCAAAGGAACGGCCTTCTTTCTCGGCGAATCGAACTTCGTCTTCGAGTGATGCCGTCGTGATCCATCCAACTTGCACACTGCCACCTCCCATCTCGGCAATCATACCCTGGGGAGACTCGAGAGACCACTTGACTGCCTCGGCTCCCATCCCACCTTCTTCCTCCTTCTTAAGGATGGTGATTTGAATATCCCTGTACTCGATGGTGGGCAGGTCCTGGAGGGACGCACTCAGTTCCGCACATACTGCCTCGCAATTCAGAGAAGATCGGAGAGCCTCGGTGGCCAGGAGGTGGATGTTGTCGGAGGGGACGGAAAAGGTAGAGCAGATGGAGAGGAACGAGTGGACGGCAGCGATGAGGGCGGTAGTGGTTTCGGGTTCGACGGTGTTGATTCGTGGGCCGTCAATGTGAGTTTGGGAGGAATCGGAGGAATAGAGGGAGATGGCGTAGCGGGTGGTGTAGAGAGTGCGGAGGAGCGAGGAGGTGGGCGGTGTGAGGTCGTAGAGAGCGGCGCGGATGCCGTTGCTGTGGGCATGAGCGTTAGTGAATGTGTAGCAGCAAACAGCAATAGACATGAGCTGTAAAGCAGAGTAGATATGAAAAAGACAAGTTTGGACATACCTTCCAATGTCGAGGAGAGCATAAATTTGGGAGGGATCCTTCTGAGGCATGGCGGATGGAGCCTTTCGGCGGTAGCGGATAGTGACAACTGGATGGCGAGTAGGATATCGTAACGATGCTATCGTATGCTCGAAGGAACCGATATAAAAGTCTCCCAACTCCTATACCAAATAATATGACAAAAGGGAAAGAAAAGACGTCTTGCGGGAAGAAGAAAGAGGGGTATCAAGAAAGTCTGGTGTTGTTGTTTGTGTTGCTTGGTCTTTCGTCACTCAGCTCAGCTGAACCCTGGCATTCGGTAAACCCCACCATCTGATAAGGCAAAGTGTCAAGACTGATAAGATGCGGGCTAATTTAGACCAAACGAAAGCTTCGCTGGGACTTTGGCGGGTTAGCCTATTGCGGTAAACTCCGGTCGCACAGCCCCTGCATTTTGGGCTGGGCAAGCGAGAAGGGCGCAGAGTCCGAGCGCTTGGAGAGAAGGGAAGAGGAAGGGCGAGATGAGAGTGGGCGGAGGGAGACGGGGAGTGTCGCATAAAGACGATGGATGAGGAAAGCTTTGGAGGACGGCATAATATGGGAGTTATTAGTGGAGTCGAGATAAGATGAAGGATAGTCAAGTGTTTCTCTAGAGTTCAGAGATTCACCAGAATCAAACGTTGAGCTCATCTCGAGATCTCATCTTCTTCATCTCTTGAAAACGTGCCTCAATTAACGTTCAGATCTCGCGATCTTTTTGCATTTGCTTGACCAACGTCTTCTCGAAGCCAACCTCTGACCTTCTCCCAGCCTCCCTTCCGCTCGCCGCTTTCCCTAAAATCGACATCAATCTGCGGGGCAATCTTGATAAGATCCCATCTTACAGTCTCATTTCAAAATTTAGGCTGGGCTGTTGTGTGCTTGGGGACACTTTTGGTGTGGTCCCTGGTCTCTCTTCTCAACAACGCCCGTTCCTCCCCTGTCCTTCTTTTTCCGCTCTTTTCCTCTGTCACTCCCTCACACACTCTCTCTTTTGCACTCCCTCGCTGCTGATCTGCCCTCCCTTTTTTTCCGTTCTCTTCGAACCATCACATTCCTTTTCCGCTGTGAATATTTTCCAGCAAAGTCGCTCCTTCCAGCCGACTCGCTTCATCCAACCTGAGCGATCGCGACAAGTAACTTGCTACGGTTCGATTTGAAAAAAGACAGATTCAGTTGAGGAGAAATTCCGTAGGAAAAGAGAAACATTCCCGACGACAGGCGGATACGAGTCGCTGCCTTCCCGTACGCTCAAAACCACACCAGAAACCCTTATTCCGAACGCACTATTGACGGCTACGAAACGACAGTCGTTTGTTGCTGGCTGACATCTCCTCCAACTCAAGTCAACATCATCACAATCTCGACTCGGAGTTGCAATCTTGATCATCAACTCGTCGCGACTGAAAGACTTCAACTTCAAACTCTGCTCGCGCCGCCCAGAGAATCTCACGAGAGCAAAGCATCGGATCCCTTTCCGCCTTCGACTCCCCTCTCCAAGATCGATCCAGACCTTCCGGCTTTCAACTCCTGCGCGTTTGCATCATCAGCGTGTCAGTTTCCAACTTTAGCAACCAGCCTAGTCGCCATCGCCATCTCAACCTGACCACTCAACGGCCGTTAAGCTATAAACTACGCCAGCGACTAGGAAATCTCAGGAACGTTTGAAGGTCTCCAATTACGACTACCACCAAAGGCAATCAAGGTCGAGAGGGAACCACATGAGGCGCACCTAACCGTCCGACTTCAACACTGCCACACTCCACGGAGAGGCACCTGAACAACAACAACGTCAAAAACACTCGTTTAAACATCTCTGCGATCGCCTTGTCTCGTCCCAGATCTCAGGGTCCGACATCTCACCCACCACACCACCACTAAACCTTAATCCCAATAAACTTCACGATGCATTCAACACTAGCAAAAGCAATGCTGCTCTCCCGCCAACTGCCCGCCGAAATACCGGCAAACCTCCCCGCCGACATTCCCGCTGGCCTCATCCCCACTGGTGTCGACCCCGCGACTGCTACTCAAGTCGCCCAAGACATTGCCGCTGGCCAGTCGACCATTGCCGCCGCGCAAGAAACAGCCATGTCTGTAGCCCAGACCTTTTCCTCCTTCGACAACTGTAAGTGCCATTCCCCAATCCGGCAATATCTCGGCTCAACATGCTAACTCCTCCAGGCATGTTGAAAAACTACTGCAAAATCCCCTTTATCGTCGGTGTCTCGGTCGGCGGCATTCTCCTCTTTTCCCTCCTCTGGTGCTGTTTCCGTTGTCTCTGCTGTGGCGCTCGTTGCTGCTGCTGTGGTGGAGGTGGACGAAAGAAGGAAAAGACGACGGAAATCATCAAGGAACAACCAATCATCTACCAACAACCGACTCCAGCATCTGCATTCCCACCCACTTTCCGTGATCAATCTGGACTACCCTCACACGGAGCAGGACCACAAGTTAACGGTCAGAGTGCACCACAATATGCCACCTTTGAAGGCGAGACGAAACATGAAAACGCCCTCCCCGCCATGCCACAGTGGGACCAGGCTAAGCAGGAACGCATCGTGGAGGAAGTCGAACTCAGCCCAGTCGACAACAGCCAGTTGAAATCCAACGCCGGTCCAATGGGAATGGGCGGCAATGGTGCACCAGGCGGCTTCTCGAACACCGGAATGGCAGGCGGAATGGTAGCCGGTGGCTTTGCCGGCCCTGACAGACGCGGCCAACCATCTCGAGGCGCAGGCGGCTACTCCCCCCTAGGCAGCCGCGGCGGCAGTCCAGACCCTTTCAACAACGGCGGTCAGGGCCAGGGTTTCGACAACATGGGCCCCAACAATATGGCCGGCATGCCACCCAACGGAGGATTTAGAGGCACTCCAGGGCCAAGAAGGGATCAGATGGGAGGACCACCAATGGGCCCTAACGGACCTATGCAGCGTGGCCCCAACGGCCCAGGCGGCTTCAACAACAACAACATGGGCGGCCCGGGAGGCTTTGGACCAAATGGACCAGGCATTATGAATGGCGGGTATAACCAGGGCCAGCAGGGCATCAACCGCCAACCTTCGTTCCCCAACCAGGGGCCGCCGCAGAGACAGAATACCGGTGGTATGGGAGGACCAATGATGGGTGTGCCCAGACAGGGAACGTTCAACAACCAGCAAGGACCAAACATGGGACCAGGAGGAATGGGAATGGGACCAAGAGGTCCACCACAACGTCAAAACACCGGCGGTATGAACGGACCAAACAACATGGGCCCACAAGGCATGGGAATGGGAATGGGACCTCGTGGCCCACCACAGCGCCAAAACACCGGCAACATGAACATGGGCCCCAACGCCAACCAACGCATGGAATTCCAAAACGACGGCTACGGCCCCCAAGACCAATACGCCCCCAACGACCAATACGACAACGGTCCTCAACGTCAGATGAGTCCCGCCCAATACGGCCCACCCCAAAACTCCATCATGAACCCCCCCAACCGCCAAATGTCCCCCCAACACTCCGGCCCCTACGGCGCCCCACAAAACCAACAAAGACGCTACTCCGGCTACAACCAAGCCGCCGCCCCACCACCACAATCCTCCTACGGCGGCTCCTCCCAAGACACAGGCTACGACGACATAATCGACTACCCCGCCGACCCATCCTACGGCCCACCACCCGCCCTCCAGTCGGGGCCAGCAAGACAAATCACCCCGCAACAGGCCAATGTGCCGTATCCGGTGCCGCAGCAGGCTAGACAGATTACTCCACAACCATCCGGCGGCTGGGCTGCTCCTCAGTCGGCGGTCGTGCAGGAAATGCCCGCTGATACTAGTGTTGGACGGAGAACACCGCCGGAGGAGCCGAAGGAGTTTACTGCTTATTCGCCGACGAGGGAAGAGGGGCCCGCTGGCGCGGGGAGCTCAGGGCTGCCGGCGGCGTTGCAGGTCGGGCCGAGGAAGGTGGAGGAGTGGGAGATTGGATTGCGTTGAGGTGCTGCTTCGCAGGTTGTGAGGTGATGGATGTGGGGGTGTATAATGGCGGTGGAATAGGAAAGTGAATGTGGAGGATGGGGGCGTATATTATGCGGTTTTTGCTTTCGGTGCTTTTTCTGTGGGGGATTCGGGGGTGTATATACTTAGAAGTTCCCTTTTTCTTTCCTTCCATTTCCTTTCTTACTTCCTTTCTTGTTTGCTAATTCTTTTTGAATGTTTCGAGTCGTTTTGCTTGCTATTTTATCGGGTGGCTATGCTATGGATGGCTACGATGAGGTTTATGATTGATACATTTTTGCGTTTTACTTACTTCTTGATTTAGTTTTCTTCCCTATTTCTATTCGTTACGTTGCTACTCCGATGGGGAGTAGGGTTTTCTATGGGTACAGACTTTTTCTTGATATGGAGGGAAAAGTAAAAAGGATTACTAGTACTTAAGGATTGGTGTTTTATGATCGATGGGTATTTTATTTATTTTTTATTGATGGATATGGTAGTAACGGGGCCGGGGGATTATTTGGGTGGTGGGGGTGTAATAAGAGAAGTACTTACTTTCTTGCGTTTGTTCTGGTTTCGCGGTACTTGCATTTGAAGTTCTTCTCGAGTTCGATTTGGTGGTTTGAGTTTCGTCTACAGATTGCTATGCCTCTTACTAACATCCCATCACTTCCCAAGCCGGCGCCAGGGCGCTCTGGAGTCATTCTTTGCATGCAGGTCATGATATGATCATTGACTTTGGCGTTCCGGACGGGGTTGTGACTACTACTTGTTGGCGCACAGTACTCGACTTCATTCCCGCTGCTGTGGACTCTCGACTTTGGCGTGCGTTTCCAGCGATCTTGGTGCAGGCACTCGACATTGGCCGCTCGACTCAGACGTACTCTACTGGATGGTCGTACTTGGTTGTTTCCATTTCGGCGTCGATGGAGTGTTGAGGATGGAACTTTACGATGGCGTTCGGTGGGCTGGGTCACCGTAAACAGTACTAGACTGGACTGGAAGAAGGAACTGACACTTGCAAGAATGGGAGGTGTAAGTAAGTACATATCATGCATGCTTTCGATGGGCAGAGTGCGGGAGATCCATGCACGATGTTCATTGTTGACCGGGTTCATCTTGACTCGAAGAAGAACCTTTTGGCTTTGAAGAATGTCGTAACGGAAGTGATGCCAGATGCTGTTGGCCTACCAATGTCGACATCGTAGGCCCTCGTGCATGCATAGCTCGATCAAGCCAGTGAATCCACTAAACACCGTCTCGGCCGTTACATACATCTATCATGGTAGTGATCATAACGTTCCATCTAGATCAGCAAGCAACACAGCCCTCCGTAGCTTCTCGGCGTCCTCGTTGATCTGCTCCCAAACCAAGACTGGCGTCAGCACTTAAAGTAGGGTGTTGCTCTTTGCAACCCGAGCTTCGCCTCAGACTAGGTATCTTACTATATTGGGTCCAAATTCGAGCGCCCCAAAAGGGTACGTTCACTCGAGACTATCGACTCGACAGTCGAGACCAGAAAAAGAAGCTCAACATGGGATGCAAAAAGATCCATTGTGATGCTTCCTAGCGGAATTGAACCGCTGATCTCATCATCTCGTACCCGAGGATACTAGTGATGCGCCTTACCACTGGGCCAAGGAAGCTTGTATGGTACTTTGCCGCCCAAGACCGTATACGACCTCTTTGTCCATCCTGGTAGCGCGAGGATTCTAGTCGTGGGCCGTACAGACCTTTCTTATTATCAATCTGAGTTAAGCACTTATATACTCTACTCCAAAGTACTTGGGGATGTCGCGCGTTGTATTATATCGGCAGGAGCTTCATCGGCTCATACCGTCTTTAACTGTTCTCAGAAGCTCGAATCTCAAGGTCGACGGAACCTCAATGAGAACAAGCGATTTTCAAAGCATCTCAAACCCTCCAGGAAAGACTCGGAGTCTTAAGAGTTGGTCGGCCGAGCCCGGTTCCCAATCTTTGTGAATCCGATCACTGGGAGATTGTAACGCTCCAGTTCCCTGTGGAGTACTCTCATAAAAACTATAGAGAGAGAGGCAGCAAAAGAAATTCAAGTTTATCGATTGAACCGCTGATCTCATCATCTCAACATCTCTATTCGTCTTGAGAGTAGGACAAATTGAGAAGCCGTATACAAGTGATGCTCCTTACCGCTTGGCCATGGAAGCCCTGATGCTGGCTGATGCACTGCTTCTATCATCATAGCGAATTTAAAAGGAACGTTAGACTCTCGAACATAAGCAAGAAAGCACAATCTTCAGAACTACTCCTCGGTCAAAACGACAAAAGACTGGTTCCAGAGGGGGTCGAACCCTCGACCTTGGCGTTTCAACACTGGTCGTATTAGCACCACGCTCTAACCAACTGAGCTATGGAACCCGAGATAGAATTCTTACCGCTGAAATGATTCGATTCCGGGGAACCAATCCCGATAAGAGTAAAATTTATCCCAAGTAGTACGAAATAAATCAAGAAGCCGACGAGCCCGATTGATTCGAGCTGGGCTGCCACTGCTTCCAAGCGGATTTGAACCGCTGATCTCATCATCCCTCGGTATCGCCTTATAATATGAGGACCCACTACGAGTGATGCGCCTTACCACTTGGCCATGGAAGCTGTTCATGAGGGCGTCAACCCAAAACGGGACCCGATGCAACCGAAGATGCTCGGTCCCTTGAATGGGATATAAGCTTTGAGGGGATGTAACAAGATGTAAAAAGAGCTGAATGCTTCCAAGCGGAATTGAACCGCTGATCTCATCATTGTTTACGGGTCCGAGTCTTTTTGACATCCGATAAGAGCTGTAGACCGACTCGAGACACCATACTAGTGATGCGCCTTACCACTGGGCCATGGAAGCTGTTGATACAAAGACTAGAAGTCACTAAAAAATTGTTAATCAGGAACGGAAGGTAATGATCGGAATTGTCACTACGGATCGACTTGTCAAGCTTAAGTATTCGAATGATCTCAAATCCTATTACTAGTGCCACTGTTACACTTAAGTAGACTCAGATAAGGAAAGTGCTGACACCCGAAAGCGTTATGGCCATAGACGATTGTGCGATCTCAAGTTGGGGTTGTTAATGACAAGCTCTTTAGGTCGGGCACTCATGCCAGTGGAACTCGAGTCGTGTCCATCTTACGTAGCTAGTCACCACTCATGAGGAAACGATGGGTTTACAGAGTCTACGCTTGTCGTGAATGGTTGCCTCATTGCTTGTGAGGTGCTAGTGGGTGGATGCTTCGTGTGATGGTGACGGTGACGGAATGTCCGAAGGCTTCAATCTCAGGAAGGAGGTGGACGGATAAGCCACAGCGCCACATTCGCTTAAATCCCCCAGGCTAGGCTATTCCTTATACGGTTAGCCTATATTCATTCACGTGTTCAATGCCATTCCAGCTTCCGCACTCAACATACACGTAGTAGTAGTAATTTGGTATTTTATTGTGACGCCATTTCAACCTGTCGCCAGGTGCTGATCTTGCTAGATATCCAGTCGCCTTCTCGATAACCACCCATAACTTCAAGCTGCCTTAACCATACTATACTACAAATTCAATCCTAGCCAATTCTGGTGCACCAGCTTCTACCTTTCTGGGGAATCCTGCCTCCGACAGGAAAGGAGGCCTTGCCACTTATTAAACAACCTAAAGTTGCAGTGACGGTTGAGTAGAAAGGATTACCCAATCACCTGTCTCTAAGTGCAAGCCAAGGGAAAACTACACGTAGATGAAAACCTTGAGTCACAAGGACATACTATTATAGCATAGATGTATAGGAAAAACCTGATTGCAATAGAGGCAGGTTTTTCCTTTTACCAAGTATTATCATAGATAACAGGGAGTTAGATAACTCTACTTGGTTGCATATCATCTGTCGGGTAGATACGCAGGGATAATTCTAGTGTATGAGCAAGCTCATAGTGGGGACTGTTCTGGAGTTGAACCAGTGACTCTTGTGAACCCAGACTTCTCAGGAATCATATCATGATAGCACACACCAACCGTGCTATCCAGCCCATCCACTCAACATACACGTAACAACTCCATACATTTTGAAGATCACGCCAATGAAGCATTGTAAGCTCATCGACCAGCTTAGTTCCCCCGAATGGGATGAGTACTGTAAGTACAAGTACAAAGAACCTATGTATCGCATGAGATGTATGTATAACCTTTGTCGTGTCTAGACGCGCGCCTCTGGTATCCTATGTAAGTACTAAGTATGCATGCAGCACTTACGAATGCAGGAAATGTTTATTATTGGCTGCCGAACCGAATTCTCGGGAAGTTCCATAATGCTGCTTCCGCGTTGAGTCTTGGCGGGTTCCGCTGAACATGATCTGGTCAGCCTTGGGGCGCATGCCTCCTTCCTCCAATCTCCTCGATGGCAGCAACATCACCTTCAAACAACGCAGACAAGGGCAACAAGTACGAAGAGCGGTTCTATATGCCATTCATCCCCTATATTTGGATTCTTTTTTCTCATTCTGCTGGCGACTTTACGACCTTCGCTACCTCACAGCATTGCAAACTTGACAACCTCGCACACGAACGATCCTCGAAGCATACCCACTATCAAGCTTCGGAACCCCTCGTAACCCAAGGACCCTCGAAACTTGACAGCCCAAGAGTTTTCGCCTCTAACGGTATCCGTACTCTCTACTAGCTTTCCAAAGACACAAAGAAGTTGAAGTTGGAGCTTTGTTTGTGTTGCAAGGATGTCCGTCGTGGGAGAGATAGCAAGCATCATCGCCTGTTATCAGTTAGGCGAAAGGCTGATTTCACTCCTGATACCTTACACCCTTGGAGTGCTGGGAGCACGTTCGGACATCGAGCAGTTTCAGAAGGAGCTAGGGCATCTGAAGAGTGCTTTGCAGTGTGTCGAGAGGATGGGTCTCAGTTCAGGTGTGTAAATATACCCTGCCTACAGCTTGATAAGAGATAAAATGATGTGCAAATTGCTGACTGCTGCCGGTAGCCGAGTTAGACAACATTCTAAAGACATGCTTCGAGGATCTCAAAAGGGTGGAGACAAAGCTGGAACCGAGGAAGAAGCGGTCGATCGCGAAGATCTCAACCCGTCTGACATACCCATTCAAGTCTGGAGAAGTGCTCAATTGTGTAGCGGCTTTGGGTCGATACACTTCTACGATTCAACTTTTGATAACTGGGGCTGAGAGGTATGGCTTTTACTTAATCAAAAAACTGTCTTAGTTTCCTAACTTCGGACAGGATCGAGGAGGACGTCCGAAGACTTCCCTTTGCGAGCAATGCTTTATATCTCGACGAATCATGGCAGAATGTCTCTCGCTGCTTGGCTGGAACACGGGTGGAGCTTTTGGAGGAAATCACTACTTGGGGCAACAGCAAAGCAAAAGATGTACCTTCAATTTTCTGGCTCTGTGGCATGGCAGGAACAGGAAAGTCGACTATCGCGCTCACATTGGCTGAGAAGTTCGATAGAGAGGGCAAGCTCTCGGCCAGTTTCTTCTTCCGACGGAATGGAGGAGACCAAGGGAATGCGAAAAAGTTCATTACCACAATCTCGAAGCAACTGACAAGCTGGAGTCGTCATTTCAAAAATCTCGTGGGAGATGCTCTCACAAAGGATCCTAACATGGTCCAGAGAGGGTTGAAAGATCAGTGGAAGTCGCTCATTTTAAACCCGCTCGAAAAACTTCCAGATAGGAAGCCGGACATACCGATTATCTTCATTGTCATTGATGCTTTGGACGAATGCGAGGGAGAAGCAGACGTTCAGACGCTCCTGGAGTTGCTACCTCAACTAGCTGGTCTGTCGACGGTGCGAGTTCGCATTTTGATCACAAGTCGTCCAGAAGTCAGTATCAAGACCGGATTTAGATCGGTGTCTGTCGAAAAGCACAAGGATTTCTCTTTACACGACATTGAAAAGGATACTGTTGATCAGGATATCTACAACTACCTCGAGTTCGAGTTGAAGAAAGTGAAAGCAGATGGCGCCATGGTCAGAATTCCCGACGACTGGCCTGATGATGTCTCTCTTACTAGGCTTGTCGAGAGAGCATCCAGGCTGTTCATCTACGCCGCTACCGTCTGTCGGTTTGTGGCAAGTTACACGAAACGTTTCAGTACCCCTCATGATTCATTGGATTTGCTGCTAAAGGACACAGAATACGTCGCCAACGACCAGCGATCATCCCCGCATCATACCCTCGATCAAATCTACACTCAAATCCTCGACTGCTCCATTGGTGGCGAAGGGGGGCATGTTTATGCCACCTTTAAGAAAACCGTGGGTCCAATTGTCATGGTTATGGATACAATCGGATTCAAGTCGCTTTCTCGACTCCTCGAACTGGACGAGCAGATCTTTCTTTCTGTGGTAGAGAATCTTGGTTCTTTACTGGATACCTCAGATCTACACCTGTCAGTCGATAATGACAAGCAGATTCAACTTTTACATCCATCGTTTCGAGACTTTCTTACTGATGCAGGACGCTGCAAAGAATCCTTCCGAATTGATAAGGCAGAAACCCACAATCAACTCCTCATTGGATGCTTGAGGACGATGCGCAAGCAGCTTCAGAAGAACATCTGCAGCCTCCAAAACCCTGTTACAACCGCTTCCTCTGTATCTCAGGACGAGGTGAAAAAACGGCTGTCAAGTGAGCTTCAATACGCCTGCAAGTATTGGTTCGAACATCTTTTGCGTGGAAGAGTATTGATGGCCGATAATGGACCTGTTCACAAGTTTCTTCGCAATCACCTTCTCAAATGGCTGGAAGCACTTAGCCTTTCGGGATCGGATAAGCTCGCCGAAGGTATAAGGGGACTGGTGCGGATAGAACTTGATGGAAATTTCAAGGTATGTTTATATGATTTGCCTTCAACTGATAGAGGCCTAACCCACCACTCTAAAGAAAGGCGCAGACTCGAAACTGAAAAGGATTATCCATGACAGCAAACGCTTCGTCTGGTACTTTCGACCATGTATCGAATCTTGGCCCCTTCAACTATACTCCTCTGCAATGTTGTTTTCACCGAGTGCGAGCATCGTTAAAGAACACTTCTCTGATGAGCATTTGGAAGGCTGGACCTTGCAGAAACCCGTCGTTAGCGGTGGTTGGAGCTCAGAGATGCTGACAATGCCCTTCGACCAACGAAGCACTATCCAGTCTCTCCAATATGCGCCGGACGGCAAATCTCTTGCTGCCATCACCACCAAAGATTGTTGTCGAATTCTTGATACCACCACGGGAACGGAGATCCATAATCTTCAAGTCAACGTTTCTCCAGACTTGAGCTGTTGGATAAGATTCTTTCCAGATGGTAAGCAACTTGCAATATCTTCATGCAAGACAATGGAGATATGGGACCTCCTGAAAGGTAAGCGAGTGCACGAGCTGAAAAGTGAGGAGTTTTTCTCGGGCATCAGCATATCACCGGACGGTAAACATATCGCATACGCCGATTGGAAGGGCCTTGTTCGATATTGGGATACTACCACTGGGGAGGTTTCGGAAGATTTTGGGCCAGTTGGAGATAAAGCAAAGCCTGAGGACGCCATTCACTACAATCTAGCCTTTTCTGATCAGGGGAAACTGCTGGCAATAACCAATTGCTATGCGCATCTTGACATCTGGGATACGGAGTCTGAGGAAAAGATCCATGAGCTCAAGATCGACAACGTCCCAGTTTCAAAGCGTCCGAGTACCCTGAGCTTTTCAAGCGACGGCAAGAAAGTCACTGCGGTTTCATCATTTGGACGTCTAGTTATATGGGATGCTAGCACTGGAGAAGAGCTTCGACAACTGGACTATATTAACAATGAGTATGATATGACCGAGACTATTACCATTTCCCATGACTTTCGGAGGCTGGCATTCAATATTCGATATGACGAGCAATTCAAATCTGAAAGAATACGGCTTTTCGACTTGGAGGCTGGAAATACGTACAGGAGTTTGGGAGGCAACGTTTCTCTTGTCACGGATCTTGCTTTTTCTCCTGACGGAAGAGCTTTGGCTTCGGAACACAAGGGTGGAATGGTGAGGATATGGGATCTTCTGGTACCATCCGATGAGGGGGGCGAGGCATGGCAAAGCACAAACTACCTGGCTGCCACCAGTGGGAAGGTTGTCAATTGCGAGTTTTTGCTGGATGGAAAATGGGCATTTCGGTATTGCGAGAATGTTGACCCCACCACTGAGAGAATAAGTATATGGAATACTGTTTCAGGTCTTAGAAGTGGGAGGAATATGAGTGCATGGTTTATATCTCAGGACGAGGCGGGGATTCTTTCGAAACGCTTCTTGGATGACGGCAATCTGTTGGAGGTAACGACGAAAGATGGAATACTGAGGGTCTGGAACATCAAGAAGGATAGAGAGGACACAAAGGTGAATTTGAGAACATTGGCATCTCCGGTACAGGAAGGATGTGCCAGCTTCAAAGCAATCGTTGCAGTGGAAGTCTCATCAGATAGGAGGCTTATTGCGCTAGCTTCTAGTGATGAAACAATCTCAGTTTGCTCTCGCTATCACTCGGTTGAAAGAAAGTCAGAGTCACTCTTCACTACAAACCTCACGTCTTTGGCAAGTCAAAAGACGCCGGAGCAAGAAACGAGGCCACCGAAACCGGCACCCCGAAAGTTCTCATGCCATTTCTACTTCTCCCACAACGGACGCTACCTCTCCCTAATTCGGCAAGTTGCCGTGCGCTGGAGCATTGCTGGATTCGAAGTCTTTGTTTGGAATCTGGAGACCAAGGCCCTCCTACACAAAACTGAGCACCTTAACACTGCTTGTGCTTTCGCCACATTCTCTCCAGCTGCAGAAACTGATACTACATTTACCACGGTCGATACCAACGGTCAAGTCACGACATGGCACATCGACTCCACCAATGTGCATCTGCAAAACTCCTCTTCGATTCCCGACTGGAATTCAATCAAGCCCACCACTACTATCGGCCTCGCCTCTGTCTCCTCCTTCCGCTCAACCATGGACTTTTCTTATAACGATGGCTTTCTCCATCTCGATTCCAGGCCAGGCATGAAGTACGCCATCTCATTGCGAGAGCCAAAGGGGTCATCGAACATGATTCAGGAAATGCCAGGCCCAACTGGTCTACATAATGGTTGGATCCTTCAAAACGGAAAGCCAGTGATATGGCTGCCGGATGATTACAAGCCAATTGAGTATAAGGACTTCGAGTGCATGCCAACTCTACTGCCTGCTAGGGCAGTGGGTGTGAACTGGGTTACGGTTGTGCCGAAGGCTCAGGTTCCTTACAGGATCGAGTTCAGTGGTGAAATGTCTATATAGGGACCCGGTTGCTTATCTTGCCGGATGTACTCGTACATTCGGGGATGGATATGACATTGGTGCTTGTTATGTATTCGTGTACATGGTGCTTGATAGATATACCCGGGCCCAATTTGATCCCATTTGCTTTCATTTCGATATTCCTATCTTTTCAGATTTTTTGTCGGTGGCTCTTGTGAACTTGTGCGCTTAGAAACAATAACTGTTATTGGTTTTGTTGTGACTCCTTACTTAGTATGCTCAGGTCGATGATTGAGCATGTGCGACCACATACGACCATAGAGTGAAGAACATCCGGGATCCCGTCTGCTCTCCCATAGGCAAGCTTCTAATCGCCAAGTTAGTACTGTGGTGGGTGACCTCACAGGAACCCTCAGTGTTGTATGTTTTGTTACCCATTGAGTTAACTCCTCTAGGTTTATACGGGCTCTATAGAACCAATTAGTATAGTTTTGATGGAGCACGCCCAGCTGCTACAGAGTATTGGTTAGGACAAACGCTACGGGAGTTAGCCATTGAGTGACCTTTTTGCGTGCCGGATGCTTAGTTTTATAAAACTGGATAAGTTTAAAAGCTTTTAAACGCAACAAACGGTTCTATAGTGTAGCGGTATCACTTCAGATTCTGATCACGGTCCTCAGCGGCACGATCTGCATTCTGACAACCTGGGTTCGATCCCCAGTAGGACCTTTTTGAACATCCTTCCACTTGGGCTCAGGCTCTCTGCGATATCTGTAGCCATCAGGTAGTACTAGTGCTGTCCGTCGGCGTCAGCTGTCACTATCTTAGACCGCTATAGTGGTGTTAACTGATACATAGCAAATAGCCTAGGTTTGGGGTTGGTAATCTTGCAACAGTCAACTATACTCTCTAATCTTTGAGGAGGATTGAAGCTAAATTGTAAGTGTCATACATCAACATGCACATATAATAATATAATAATAAAACAAAATACTCTGCTAAATATCCCTAGCCTAATGATATTGTATTCACTGATGACACTTGATTTTATCTCACATTAGTCTCAATAGTATCTCAATAACATTTTGATACCACAGTTTCTTACATTCATATACTTAAATGATGTCATAATTTGCTCATAATTTGCTCATAATATAAATGACTCAGGACCTTTCTCCTCGCTGACTATATCATCATTGTTGCATCATAGAAGATTTAATCAATCAAGATTGAAAATAATTAATCTTTTGATTGTCACGAGGTGACCCCTTTTGTCGCTGACTATCTCATATACTGTGACACCTCTTTCTATTTCTAACAGTCACTGACATTATAGTAACAGATTCAAGATGGTCAGAGGTAGTTACCTTTCACTCTTGATGTAATAAACTTCGCAATACACCTATTTGCTATGTATGCATATATGCATTTCCGTCAGTGTTTTGAACTGGCGGCTGCATCGAATCCTTTTTTGTCATGATCACTCTTCAAGCTCCTGTACTTCGATAGGATGGGAAGATGCCCTGAAAAACCTCTGTCGTCAAAACTTGTGCCGCCTTCAAGAAAATGACGCTGCTCCGTAATTCATCTGAGCTTCCTTGGCGCAGTGGTAAGGCGCATCACTAGTACCTCCTAGTCAATGATGAGATCAGCGGTTCAATTCCGCTAGGAAGCAGAGCCAATGGACTGTTGTGTTTTTTTGCCTTTTGATGTGATCGTTGGCATGTCCATTTTGAGGAGGAGGTCGACTCGGAGGCTAGCATTGGCAGCCCCATTGGACTGCAATGCTTTTTTGCGGTACGGTACGGGCCGAGATAGTATAAATGAAGAAACCACCCCATTGAGCATGAGGAGTTCTTCGACAATTTATTGGAATATACGAGCTACCGGATGATGTTCCTCACCTGATAAGACCGGACATTAATCCAGATCTGCGCTGGAAGATCAGGACTTCCGAGTGGCCTCGAATGAATGGCTGGCTCGACGGCAAAAAGAGAACAAAAGAAGAAGTCAATGCTTCCTAGCGGAATTGAACCGCTGATCTCATCATATCATACTGGATGTACTAGTGATGCGCCTTACCACTGGGCCAAGGAAGCCGGGATATCGGATAACGGATTAAAGAGACCCTTGGAGCTCGAGTGACTGATACTTACTAACCTCAAAATGAAGCTTCAAACGGAGGTGCAAAAGTAATGCCTCAGAGCGGAATTGAACCGCTGATCTCCTCATTTCGTTGGTACGAGTGAGGCGCCTTACCACTTGGCCACTAAGGCTGATATAGTTTACCTCAACGTTTTGTGCATTTAGTCCGAACTTTGCAGTTGCCGAGGTGTCCTCTTTAGTTGATTCGGCATTGCACGTTCACAAACGAATTCCGTTGTGAGAGAACTCTTACAGTAACTGAATAAGAAAGGCTTGGGCCCTAGTTTGATGGTATCTTTAGAATATCTTGGCCTACTTTAATTACGTGCACTTCTGCAATTCTGAATCGACCATTATAGATTTTATCTTCCGAGCATTACAACAGCACACGACTGACATAGAAGCCAAAAACGAACAGAGTTACTCTTTCTTTGCTTCCGAGCGGAATTGAACCGCTGATCTCCTCAACGCCATACGAGTGAGGCGCCTTACCACTTGGCCACGGAAGCCGGTTGAGAGAATGGGAAGCCAAAAAGTCCTTGTTCGCCATGAAAACATTCATCAATGTCAACATGAACCAGGAGAAAAAAGATGGCCCATGCAAGCCTGAGGCTTCCCCGAGCTTCCAGGCGGACTTGAACCACCGATCTCAGCATTTGCTCTACAAGTGCTGCGCCTTACCACTTGGCCATGGAAGCCAGTTGATATACCGGGATGCCAAAAAAACACCCTGAGTATTTGCCAACTTACGAGTAATTCCGGCGTTTGCTTGTAGCGCAAAAAGTGCTTGACTAGTACTGCTTTGCTTCCAGGCGGAATTGAACCACCGATCTCAGCATGTCCTGGTACTTTGTACAAGTGCTGCGCCTTACCACTTGGCCATGGAAGCCGGTCATCCTATCGGTATGCCGAGAGTTGTCTCCCGAGCCACAAGACCGCATGTCCGAAGGAGCAGCGATCAGGAAGCCAAAAATAAGGGACCTGCTGCTTCTCTGCTTTTAGGCGGGATTGAACCACCGATCTCAGCATCTGCTCGTACAAGTGCTGCGCCTTACCATGGCCATGAAAGCCGCCTGATATGCCAGCTTCTGTTGCAAACTCTCGAATGCTAAAAGAGAGTAGCGTCTGAAGCAAAAGAATGTACTCCAAGAGCTATGCTTCCAAGCGGAATTGAACCGCTGATCTCATCATTAGCTGGCCGACCGGACCGAAAGAAACTCGGAGTCTCGGTACTACTAGTGATGCGCCTTACCACTGGGCCATGGAAGCTTCGGTATCGGGATGCCGAGCTTTCATTGTCCGATTCACCTTCGTAGCCCTCCTCCTTCAAACAGGAGCCAAAAGAAGAATTCTTTGCTTCCAAGCGGAATTGAACCGCTGATCTCATCATACCCTAGTAGGATCATTCGAGCCTGGAACTCTGAGACCGAATACTAGTGATGCGCCTTACCACTGGGCCATGGAAGCTGTGATATCGGTACGAAGTTGGGTTGCCTTTCGGGTTTTATTGCAGTTCCACGGTGAGGACAGGTTGCAGCCCAGGCTCGTTCCAAATTTCACACCTCAGACATTGATAAAAGCATAACGAGCATCTTCGGCTCTTCATTACTATACACCCCCAACAGTAACAACGAAAGCTACTTTACATCCACCCATCCCCGTTGCAAGAGTCAGCTCACTCTCATTTCTTCCCCTTGTGCTCTTTGATAATGACCTCACTAGCCTTCTCACCCAACATAAAAGTCGGCAAGACTGGGAACCCTCCAGGAGAGCGTGGGAAAGCACTTCCGTCAACAACCCTCAGGTTCTCAACACCTCTGACTCTGAACTTGGAGTCCAAAACCGCAAGCTTGTCCTTATCAGAACCAATGGCTGCACTGCTGGTGGCGTGATGACTCCAGGCTTGCTCTCTGATAAACTCCTTTACGTTGCAGTTGGGGCTCTCGCCGGCGTTGACGTTGCATGGGTCCAGCTCAGTGAATGGACCGACCGAGGCTGGTGTGTTCTTGAAGACCTTACGGCCGAACTCGATGCCTTCTTGCATGGCTGCGAGATCAGCAGCCGCGTCTTTGCCCTCGAAAAAGTGGAAGTTGATCTCTGGAACGTCGGTTGGATCGGTACCCTTAATGAGGACCCGACCCTTAGAGCGAGAGTGGATCTTAGCCATGGAGAAGCCAAAGGTACGGCCTTGTGGGTCTGGTGGCATGTCGAAGTTTGGAACTGGGGAGAAGCCACGGAAGGCACCGTTTTGGCCCCACATAAAGAGATCTCGCTCTCCGTAGGCAGCCTTGCTGGTCTTGTACATCAGGGCATCAATGATACCATTGCTGTACGGACCCTTGCCTTCCTTCCAAAGATGATAGCATGGGTCGTCTTCGCCTCCAGAGAACGTGCAGGGGGCAGCTCCGAGATCGGTGAGGTTGGCGGTAGATGCAGCATTGACACTGATCTCGTAGTTGTCTTGGAGATTCTCACCGACACCAGGAAGGTCGACAAGGAGTGGAATCTTGTGCTTCTTCAGTTCAGAAGCTGGCCCGATGCCGCTGTGCTTCAGTATCTGTGGGGTGTTGAAGACACCGGCGGCGAGGATGACACCATTGCGGGCATACGCGGTTCTGGCCTCAGGCTTGGTGGCATTGGCAGACCAGCGAGGATCAGCCTTGAAGATGGACTGGCCCTTGAGATAGGACACACCAACTGCAATTGGCTTTTTTCCCTTGCCCTTTGGAGTCTCAAACAGGACCTTGGTGACGAAAGACTGGGTTTGGAGGGTGAGAAACTTTGCCTTGGTCGAAGCTTGAACCTCATAAATGGCATGCTGAGAGGTTCGGCGGATACCTCCTGGGGCCATATGGACTGGGAAGCCAAACAAGCCGACTTGGTTCCCGTTTGGAAGTGGATTGTTGAGATCCCGGGCGACGAGATCGGTAACGTTTCCCTTCTGTCCCATGAGGCTGGCCGCGGTCTGGAGGATTATGGCAGCCTGTGGCTGGTTTGCAACTTGCTTTGGACTGGTAACCTCAATGTCGAGGAAGCCGGAGAATCCGTGACCTTTTGCTCCCTTCGGAACGTGGTGAGCAGTTTCTAAGCTGATGAGATGCTTCCGCATGTTCTTTGCACTGTCGAATGGTTAGGAATTGTCAAAGGATAGAGTGTAGTGGATAACTTACGTCCATGAATCATCACCAGTGATTTCGGCAACATAGTCCCAATCACTGTCGTTTGGAGTCGCAGCAGCCATAGCATTATGGGTAGCACAGCCTCCAAGTACACCAGCTCTAGGATAGTAGATCCCGAGCTTTTCTGATCCAGCTGGTGGCTTGTTACCGACATAGAATTCGCCTTCTGGTGTCCTCCAGGTCAAGAAACGGGCTTTGTCGTTGACCTTCTCATCAGAGTGATACTTGACGAAGTAGTCCCAACGTTGCAATGGGTCGTTGGCGGCAAACATTCCGAGAAGGCCAATTTGCTGGTTGATGAGGTCGCCCCGATCGTCTCCAGCTTCAAGAAGAAGAACGGAAATGCCGGCCTTTGCTAGGTTTGCGGCAAGAGTTCCGCCACCTGGTCCGGATCCAACAACTATGAAGAAGATGTCCGTTAGCTTTGGTCTTTTCGAATGAGAGTCATCGTTTGACGATGAAGCTTTGGGACTTACTGATGTAGTCGTAGGTGTTGCCAGGCTCCTGTGGCGGAGCCGCAAGAGCTGTAGAGACGAAGGCCAAAAGGCCTACGAAACGAAGTGCAATTGACCGCATGGTGCTTCAGTCGATCGGACTGTTTGATGCGAGAATGATCAAAGAGATGACTTTCCAACTGACTGGGAAACGTGCTTCTTAAAGCCTGCATTGGCCACAAAGAGGTGCAAAACATCACCGACGGATATCCGTTGCGCCGGCGATTTGAATTCCGCAGGCATCGTTTATCCTGAAGAATGGTACCCCCACAATGCAGTGTATCGAATGAGTTGCAAGGATGTCGCGGAGTGGGACCTGCAGTTTGCCAGGGCTAGGGCGTATGGCGACGCCTTGCAACTTGTTGTGCAGGTGGGTGACGTTATACATAAACTTGTTTGAGATCTTGCGATTAACGAATACGATTGACGAAAGGAATTTGGATTCGTCGGACGTGCTTCCCCGGAAAAGAAAAAGATCAATGCTCGGGTATAAAACGCAGGCCTGTATAACTTACAAAGGTCAAGAGAAGTAGCAGCTCATCTGGCTAAGCAACGGTAAGTCGAAAGATCACCCATCATATGAATGAAAGGATCATGGATGCATGGGTGGAGCTCCGGAGAGTTTGGCCGACTGTTGTTGGCTCTCAGAAGGGACTGGCGAGTGACCGTCGTCAGGCTGTGGAGCCTCAATCTACCCCGAACTCCCAGACACTTCCGTGCGAGTAGCCGCCCGTGGCGACTGTGCTCACTTGCCAGAATGACATGCCGCAGTATATGCTCGTAGTACAAAGGAAGGATTCCCGCGGATGGTGCAAGGTAAGTATGCACGTATGGATCTCAAGATGTTCTTTGCGTGAGACCGTGTAAGGTTCGGCCAACTGCATGTAGCAGTGGTGGATCTCACCGCAGTGTATTGTACCGACTCCGATACTAAAGCTGGTACGAGTACCTCGCATTGTATCATAGTATGGACCATGGTCTATACGTACTGCTTTACGAGTTGACTTCAGCCGAAGCAACCCAGGGCTGACACACGTCGTGTTGGTTGTACCAATATGTTAATAGGAAGTTTATACATGAGATATTAATTGACAGAGGTCCTTCCTGGCAATTGGGCTGCTTTGCGACATGGTTCACAACTGCCGTTTGCTCGTCCTTCCAAAGTGGAGACACGTCGACACTCGTGCATTACATACAGAGCCCGACGATCCCATCTCTATGCTCAATTGATCAAGTGAAGATTGACATCGAATGGAGCACAGAGGCTAAATGCTCAGAGCCTCAGGCTGTTAATGAGCTGCTTTATGATAGACAGTAATAGCAATGAATTGGAGTTAGGGTTACAGGCGGTGATGTGAAATCGACCCGCAAGTTAGCGTGGAGGTGCCAGTTCGGGTTCACTTGCCTTTTCAGTGATGATGTAATACTCGAGCTCAACAAAGCAGGTCAAGTTGCTACTGGCAGAGTGCCTACTTAAGGGTTTGAACATACTCTACTTAGTATGGTAGGATGCCTTTCTGAGCGCGAGTCGACTCCATAAGCAGGTCGTTGTCGTACCCTCCATGATGGATGGCCATCAAAGTGCTCGCCTTCTTGAAGCGGAACTTTCCGTGTCACGTGAAAGCCCCACTAAAACTCCCAGAATCAGCACCAATGACTTCATACCCTGACAACCCCCACCAACCACCATGTCGTTCGTTTCTGTGTACGTCTTTTCATCCAATCTTTCCCCCATCACATCCCAACCCTAACCACGAGTTTCCGACAGCCGTATCCAGTCTCTCGATCAGCAACTCGAACGTTTAATCCCCTCCGCTGCACCATCGCCTGCTGGCTCACCAGCTCGTACACCAGCTCTTTCACCACTCTCTCCAGCCGACATCAAGGCAAGAGATGCCGCACTTGGAGAGAAACCACTCCCCCACGAAACGGTATACGCCAAGCGACTCCAGAAAGCGATTCAGGATATCGACAGCTATGGAAGTGGACACAGCAAGGTAGATGGAGACGCCCTCTTCGCCATCCTCAAGAGGTCGATATGGTGTCCCGAATTGCCAGAACACATCGCGGCACAGCTCGAGAAGACGTACTACGAGGATCCGACGCCAATTGAGCAAGAGTTGGAGTGGGCATTGTTGGGAAAACTCGCCATTCACACCTATGGTCTTGTGTTGGAGACTTTGTTGGCTCAGACGCTCCCACTCAGTGAGGATCTGAGATATTGGGAGGAGGTCAGAGCAAGCTACTACTGGACAATGATGTATTGGATTGAGAGCTCTCCCATTCGAGCCTTGAATGCCACCAAGGAAGTCTTTAGTGCGACCTTTGCGAAGCTCAAGGAAATTGGCAAGACTGGTGGCTTGAGCAAGACTATCGTTGGGAGTAAGGAAGGCGTGAAAGAGGAGGATGTCGAGGCACAAATATCAGACGCGATGGGGGCTAACAAGGAGGATAAGGGGATGTGGGATACCGTCAAGGAGTTTTTCACACTTTTCCAGAAGTCAATGGAGGAGAGGAGAAGGAAGTTGCAGCACTCACTCGTTATGCAAACACCGGTCGCCCAGGCAAGGAGGGAAATCATCAACAAGAGGACTTACATCAAAAACTTGAGAGAGAGACAAGCTGCCGCCCTTGGTCTCCTAGTTGGCGAATGCCTAATGTTGGACGCCGAGAACGACACCCGGAAAGATTGGAAGAAGATGGTTGAGAGGTCGGTTGGAATGATGGACAACATCACAAGATTTTCGGGCTACGACACCATCACAGTCAAGGAAATCGAAGGGTATGCTCTTGTTGAGGGCCGCGCAACAAGACTTCAAGAGGAACAATTCGAGGTGAAGGCGAGACAGACTCTGAATGTCACCTTGAGCATGTCCATGCAGTTGAGAGATATTCTGAAGAAACAACTTCCGTTGCAGGCCAAAGTTGCTGCCGCCGGCGTTGCAGCCCACGGAAGACCGAGCTGGATTGTCAGAAACTGGATCCCAATTACGGCTGCTCTCCTCTCGTCAAGCACGGTTCTCAAGTATATCCTCAATCGACAAGCTGAGCTGAAGGAATGGATTAGGGAAATGGGCGAAACAACAATCGACTTCTGGGTCAACTGGGTGGTCGACCCTCTCAAGCGTATCATCGGTACTATCCGACACGATAAGGACTCTGAAGTTGCCCTGATGAGCAAAAGAAGCTTAAACTCGGATATGGAGAGTTTAGAACGGATGGTGGTGCAGTTCGCCATTGACAACCCGGATGTCAGCATGCCAGCAGGAGAACCTCCCGCTACCTTCCTCACACAGGATCAGCTTGATGTCATCAGAAGACATGTTAGGGATGGTGATCTTACTCCAGTTCTCCGGGCATATGAGAGGGATCTCAAGAGCCCGGTGTGGCAAACCATGAGAGGCACATTGATCAGATCACTTTTGATCCAGATCCAAAAGACCAAGGTCGACGTGGAGGTCGCTATTAGTGGTATCGACAGCCTTTTGAAGAGCCAGGAATTGCTTTTCGGAGTCTTGGGATTGATGCCTAGCACTCTCATCTGTGTTGGAACGTTGCGCTGGTTCCGAGGAACTTGGGGCGGAAAGAGAGGAATGAAGACCAGCAAGCTCGCCCAAGAGATGCTAAGGAGTCTCAGGCACATCGACCGCATTCTGACTGAAGCCGATCCAGTCAAATATGACGGTAGGCTCTCGTTCAAGGATCATGGCTTGCTTCTCTGCGAGGTTTACCTCTTGCAGGAGTATGGCAAGTCGGTGTTGCCGAAAGATGTCAGAGGCGATTTCACTGAGGATATGGAGAGTCTGGTGGATTACAGCAAGGGTATCAAGGCGCAGAGGCAGGTCTTGAAGAGAGTCAGATGGGCTTTCAAGAGATGGGTTCACTAGATCTGGCAATGAAGTCTATGGCTATTATTGGAGGATATCGTTTAACATAAAACAGCGAGTTTATCTTGGTTATTTTTTATGGATTTGATGCAGATGGGATTTCAAAAGATCGGTCCGCAGTATGGGGGAGTTTAAAGTTTTTGTTGATAGAGATACCATTTCTTAAAGAAGCATCGGATATAGGTTAGGGCATTCTTTGCTTGTAATTGATACTGCTGAAGCTTCCACCGCTACTCTCCTCTCCGTTTGATGGAATTTACAAGCCTGATGTTGCCCACTAGAATAAGCAACTACTCGACAGTAGAAGGCTGCTTGGGCAAATCTGCCCATCAAAAAGTTATGTTCTAACCGTGAGACGTGCCTTCTTCTCAACGCACTCCTATCGCAAGCGGATTCGGGCCAAAAAGGTTGGACAAACGGGGAGTTGAACCCCGGACCTCCCCCATCTTAGCTGTTGCTAAGGGGGTGTCATACCGCCTAGACCATTCGCCCGATACTTGGAAGCCGAAAACCGGATCTTTTTCAGCCCCGAAAAAGGAAGAGAAGAATTGGAAATCGGCATACCGGAATAGTCCAAAAAAAGGTCACGCGTCAACGACAAGATTCGAACTTGCGCGCCCGAAGGCATCCGCTAGCTTCTTCGGCTTACACCGACCATAGCAGGCGAACGTGTTAACCACTCCACCACGTTGACTTCGATGGGATTTATACTGTAAAAAAGCTACTTACCTATCCATCTTTCTTGTTTTTAACTCCAAAAGGCACAAGGAGGATAGATACTTACTACCTCACGAATTGGTACCCTTCGGGGGTAAGTAAATTACCATCTCTGTTCCCAATAGCACTGCCGTCCGATTCTCACTCAGCGAGGCTTCATGTACTAGCAGTTCGTGGAGATCTGTTAACTTTGCGTTCTTGTTCTTTTTCGGCTTCCTGAAAGACAAAGTTCGTTTATCGTCTGTCTCTCTGATGAATCATTTCGTACGTCTTTCGAACGTTCGGGGATGCCCGATTTTGAAGAACATTACTTCGTTCAAAGTGCGGCGATCCTTAAATACACAACAGCGCAGTGTGGTTGATTCTTGTTTCAATTGTATTGCTCTTTGATGTAACTTGAAGCAGGACGGAAGCTGTGCTGGTGGTTGGAGGAAACCTGGACGTGCTTGCCTGATCAGCTGTACATGTCATGCATGCCAGTGTGGGAATGATAAATGAAGCGATTCGAAAGATATCGTGATAGTTTCTCCATTGAAGTCTGCTGCGTATGCCATCTTCATACATACATGCAAGGCTCCTGCTTGGTATCTCCATCCAGTTGTCACTGTACGTACATGCCTCCTCCTACTAGTGCGCTGTTGGTATCATATTTCTTAAGCCGATTGACAGGAATATTGATTCTGCCAGTGAATTGATGGTTTTGAAGATACCGCAGCTTTTGTCTGCGAGTCGCAGGTGCACGGAAGCTCAAACGGAGAAGCAGAATGCGTGAACCAATGCAACTCATCATCTCCTCGTACTTGATGCATGTGCCTGATATCCCCATTCAGTTATACTTGACTCGGGTTTGCACGTATTAGTACTGTACTCTCATTGAGTTGCAGTTTTGGCTTCCTCGTGTCCGAGTCGGGATGGTACTCTTGAACTTGAAATTGAAGTGATGTGTCAATCGTGTACTCGGACAGGCAAGGTGCCTTTAAAAACTGCTCGTGTCGGACTCTTGCTTGCCACTGCTATGCAATTTCCCATTTTCTTTCGGCCTTCACTGCACGTAAGTAGGCCGTATGTAGGTTTGAGCAGAGTTAGAGTTCATCCACGTTCTCTATTTGCATCCGTCTCTTTCTCATAGATGACAGTCATTTGAACGTATGTCGTACTTAACAGTTGAGGTTCCTAGCTACTTACTCCTATGCTTTTGTCTCATCCCCATTTGTCCACAAGACGTACAAGGTTGCGCAGTTCGTTAGTGTAAATACTAGTACCATCACACAAGTAAAACTCATGTTCTCATTGCGCAATTGCTCTCCAAAACAGATGGCTTATCCTCGTGCATTTGTCGCAAAAGAGCTGGTTTGTCTGATACCACCTCCGTGCAGAAAGGGGTATATGCTTAGAAGGTTGTATAGGGTACTCCCTGTTCTGGCATTGCCGAGTCGTTATTTTTCAACTTGTTTCTCATTGTTAAGATTGACCTCCGTTAATGTACGTAGACTGGATTCGGCCCTCTGATGGTGTTTTCTCGTAGCACAGAGAGGATGACGTGTGTCGGTAGATCGAGAGCGGTTTTTTTGAACTCGTGCGCTTCATAGTCTTCGTTCTGTCATCAAATCGGTATACGTGCATTGAGCAGAGCTGAATACTAGATGCCCAGGCCAGTGAGCATCGTGACGAGACTGTGGTGGCGTGCGAGGACGTGAAGATACAGGAATACACGTGTTTCAGTTTTTTTTCGATGGCTTGTAAGTACTCTTAAGTTGCGTACGTACGTCGATCTCTGGGAGAATTAGAAAGTTACGGAACTATTTCTCGTGCCACTCTTTCCTGTAGTACGTAGTACGGCCATGAGCCTGAGCTGGGTTCTCGTATCTCTTCGCTACCGGAGGCATCTTGCTCAGCATGTAGAATTTGGTAAAGTTGGTAAGCACTTGTTGACCTTTGTTTGCTCGTTCTCGATTCTAAGACGGGGTGCTTCGTGTTGGGTTGCCTCTACTCGAAACTGTCCAGCTGTATAAATCGTCCCCATGTACATACGTAACTGGATCTGCATGCCGCTGAGTAACAGCCAGACTCCTGAAGCTGCCTCGTACGCAGCTGGGCTCATGTGTGGCATTGAATGTTTCAATTACCGTAAGGTTGCGAATGAATGTTTGCATGAGGAAGTATGATGCGAATGGAAGGAAGGATCTTGAAGTAGAGGGCTATTTTATAGCATTGGAAGAACGTTTCCGCGGAAAAGAAAAAATACTGGAAAGACAGGGTCTATTTCCGATGATAGAAGTTTGAGGGATCGAATGATAATGAAGTATAACGAATACCATAAGACAAACCTACTTAAATCAAACCAACAAGAAAACAAACCAATAACTCCATACAAAAACACTGTACTAAATCAACCCGCAAAACATAGCCTATTCCTCTCTAAGGATCATCCCAGCGCCAGCCATTCCTTCTCCTTCCTTAGCCCTCAAATACTCTCCATGCCCCCTCTCCTCATCCCTCATAACCTTCTCCTCCATCTTCTTATCCACCTCCTCCTCACTCCCGACCAGATCCACCTGAACTTCCGGTCCATCCTCAACACTCGTCTCATCATTCATAAGCTTGTCAACGTCAAGGCCTGCATCCTCAATCTCATGTCTCATTTCACCGACTTCCTCCTCGTTGGTTGCTCGTTCGGCTGCAACCATGTCGGAGTTGATTTGAGCCTCGGCAGCTTCATCGGTGGGAGAAAGGGGGATGGGATCGACAGTGGTTGGCATTGTGATCAAAGTGCGGGTGGAGTGGGGAGACAGGCGTTGTGGGCTGAGTTTGGGTGAGCGGGAAGTGCTTCACGATCTGAGCCGACGGTTCTGGGAGATTTAGCTGATGCGGTGGATTCGGAATCGGCGTCTGAATCGGAGTCTCTGGAAGAGCTATCGGAGTCGTCGAGGAAGTGCGGCGGTGGTGAAAGGAACGGAAGAGTGGAGGAGGATGAGCCTGAACCTGAACTGGATCTGGAGCTTGTGGATGATCTCGCTGGTGTAGCTGTTACAGAAGACGATGGCGACTCTTCAATTATTGGCGGAGTAGAAGTGGCGATTGGACCTCTCAGATCGAGTGTCTTAAGGAAACCTGGTGGGATGGAAGCTTCGTCGCTGGTACTTTCTTCGTCTTCGGCGGAGTATTCGGATCCTGCTTCGTGGCCGCTATCGGATTCAATCTCTAACTGCTCGACCTTCTTGATGATGAAGTCGGCGCTGGAGCTTGTGCTGTCGCTGGAGATGGTGCTTGCGTCTGGATCGCTGAGCTCGTCTTTACTGAGAATATCGGAGAGCTTCGGGTCTTTCTTGGTGCGGAGTTCCTCTTCAAGATCCTCGACGCAGGGAGAAAGGCAGGTATCTTTGGTGAATGTCGGAAGGTAAGGCTGAATGCGCGTCGGTAGGTAGGGCGTAATAGTGGAGAGAAATGGATCCAGGGACCAAGTTACGGGTGTATCAGTTCCTGTTAGTGTCAGCCTGCCATTCTGACCGAGCTGGAGAGGTGGAGAGAAGCATTACGCACCTTCGACGTCTTTCCACTCCTTTTCAAACTGTTTGGATGGTTTGTGGTGTCTTTCTTTTGCTTTGAGTGGCGGTTGCGAAAGTGCAATCGTTGCGGGGTTGCTCGAGGCCATTTATATCGTGGCTGCCTGTTGCTTCTGGAAGGAACAAGGTTGGAGGATCGTCCTGTTTGTTTGGGAGGATCGGCGCGGGTATGCGAGAAATGACAGCGACAAGCAATCGCGGTGGGAATTCGACGGCTGAAATACAGACTTCTGTAGTGATCTTTCGTCAGTCAAATGCCCTTTGAATGAGTTTGTATTCGCTCTAAAGGGCTTCAATGATGTACTTTCTGACGGAAGCTCTGGAGGCTCAGAAACAGTGAGTGGAACTCCGGCAAACGATGATGTCGCCGATCATGACGTCGATCCGCCGCATACACACGAACGTCAGGTCGGAGGAATCATCCGCGTGTGGAGAAAGTCTTGGTGAAATTGTAGATGCGGTGCTCAGCTCACAGTCATAATAGACCGTGACCTGGGAATATTGCTGCCGTTCAGTACCGATTTTGAGAATGAGCAGAAACAGTGGCCCGGGACTGGAGGTTAGAAATTTCCGGAAGTGGAAAGGCTTCAAAGATCCAACAAGAGATATCCCATCAATTCTGCAAATCATGGTCTTGAACTAACAGTCATTTCAGTCCACTTTGCAGCGTTTGATTTCTAAACAATGCGGCAGACAAATTTGCGGATAGTCGGTTGGATGAGATGCCAGTGGTCGACTCACTTCTGTCCTGCATTTTGGGAAGGAGCAAAGGGACGTTTCCGTTTGCATGCTTCTCCATTGAGCTCAGAGCATCGAAACATCCCCCCATCAAAACTTCCAACCACCAAACCTCTTCATCAAAAGCGACACAACTCCGGACATACCAACTGCTTCCTTACGAATTCGCGCTTGCTCATTGTTTCCTCTCTTTTCCGCCCGTCGGCACCGACGATCTGTCAATTCCTCAGATGACCAAAGCTCACTGGCATCAGGCTCTGGGAGAGGCCGCGTGTATCCAAAGAGCCGGCCAATAACACGGAATCAATCACATCATCCTTTCGGCCTGTTCAACCTAGACGACTCCGAGCCGAGTCCAGAAAGTGGCTATCAGCATTCAAACAAACTTCGGATGAGCTTGTGAGCCGAGCGTTCGACTCAGAGGATGGATCTCTGGAGAGTCGGTTCATGGTTCCTTCTCGGTGCGAGGTAGTACAGCTGTCTCTGAACTGGAACATCTCGAGATGGAACTTCTACTGAAGATCCCAGGTAATGCAATCCCTGCAAACCTTATCTTTCGGTTAGGGACCACCGTCTCGAATTGTGGGGATTAATCGTAGGGAAAAGAATCGGGCTCACATGCTGATCCAGGAAGCCGACAGGCTCAACACCTTGACGACCGATACAAATCAGACCTGCAGAACCAACAAAACTGCGAGCTGCACCTCGAGATTATTGTCAAAACCAAGGAGCTGTTCAGAGCAGCTCCTCGAATCTCAGCTGCCGATTTACTTGAAGGGCGAGGGCCGAACGAGAACCAGTACGAGAATCCCTGCAAACTCTATCTCTCGGACATGCGTCTCATGGATGAAGATCTGGGGTACGTCTCCGTGGAGTTTGGGTTGAAGTCGATTTCACATGCTGACCATTGAGATAAGGCTACAGTTCTGTCTAGATATTCGGTAGAGCATGTATTACACTTCGCTCCGAGAAACCGAGCAGCATAGTGGCCGAACGAAAGACATTCGACGTTGTAAAAATCGGTCTATTGGATGTCGAAGTCGGGATTGGATCGTGAGGTTGGGATTGCGTATCAATACGGCCATCGGTTTCTCAATTTGTTGGGACGTAGGAGGTTGGAACGGCCGGTAAGATGCCTGTTTCGTTGTCTCTCAAAGACCTGATTAGCTACGGTTTGGATTCAACAGATAGATGAAGGCTTCACATGTCTATTCGTACTGGAAGATACGACCATTTGAATAAACCATCAATGCGTCGATGCTGCTGACATCTGCGGTCCTGGCTCGCTTGGCTGTGGTTTGTGCATGTCGTTATCGAAAGGCGTCGAGGTCGATTGGAAGGAGGACGAGGCGTGGTTTAAGCTACAGTATTAGGACTGTAATTAACCCCAATTCTTCAATGTTGCTAATCATGATTAGATGCATTCATTCGGGCTTTGAGAAACCTTCCTTGCGATAGATTCAGTCTCATGATGTTCTCCTCCGTGGAGGTCTTGGTTCTTTGGTTTGGTAAGCTGAACTCTAAACTTGCTCTCGACAAGCACCAGCTAACGTCGCCACGAGTTTATCCGCAGCTTCGTCTATGCCCGGTGCTTCGAATCAACGTTCCTGACTCTATCGCTCTGCATGCTATCCGATACCGAGACATCTCGGGCAAGGGCGAGCTCACTTTTCGAGCGCCGTACAGGAACTCGCAGGTCGCCTGACTCTCCTTCACAAACCTAAAGGGCAGCTAGCAACGGCCGCCAACCGACTTCGCCCAAAAGAACCTTCTCAATCCTGCGCATCGGGCTAGCACATCAGGGCTCACGACTGGAGATCTCGAGATCTTTATCAAATCTCTAAAACCCTTCTCAATCACCGAAGAGCCTTGCAGCTTGAGGAAACCTAGGCGTTTGCTCCCACCTTTGGTATGAGTAATACGGGGTTACTCTTTGTCAATCTCGGAAAAGGGTTCCAGCTTGAGCCCCTGTGATTATTATGAGGTTGCGATTCATCCCGAACTCTCACAGATGCTTTCATTCAACTCGAGGCAGGAGTGCCACAAGGGCTACAAGAAGCGCATGTACATTCCTTTCCTTCTGGAATCCGACTACTGCCGAATCTAATGTTGATTCGAGATGAATGCAGCTCACGAATTGCCTCTGGAGTTTCAGACTGGAATTTGTGTCATTCGCTACCCGCAGAGCCTCACCGATGCCGAGTTCTTCCGACAGGGCTGCGGTTACACAAATATGACGTCTCACCGTCTCAAATTTGGGCGGTTGCTTCGAAGAATTCACGGAACCAGAGCTTCTCGACCGAAGGAGGTGGGAGAAGAAGCTCTCGCATTGGCTATGCAAAGTCTGGAAAGGATGATTGCTTAATCCTTTCGGTATGTAGCTAGAATGGCTCTGCTGGCCAACTTGTTAATGTTTGCTAATTTGCAGTGATATCAGTTTGACACAAGTTTCCAGCGAGCGAACTGTCCCGTCATGTTACCGAATCCCAAGACCACAGGCTACCGGAACCGAATGTAGCCCAGTGGTAAAAATACCCACCACGCTCAAGAGAAATTCGCCTCATTGTATCTCCGTCCAACCTGCCCGGCACAGAAGCTGCTCAACAACTCTCAAAAACTACGCAATGAGCGATGTCTCAGATATCCTTCCGCTCAAAGAGCCCTTTTCAGGAGGTTGCTTTTGATTGGCATATCACCCACTCCCACGAGGTATCAGCAGTAGCAGTGTCTATCCTTCTCCAGCCTGCAAGTTTCCAACTCCCGAGAGACCCTGCCCTTTGAATTACCAACTACATCCGAATTCGGTTCCCACCATAGGCGTACGAAAATCTTTCGGGCTCATGGGCGAAACCTGACAGGAGGCAGCTACGACTCATATGCCCGAAGGCTTGGTTTGAGATGCGAGCCGAGCGGTGATATGCGAGTAGTCCCTTCCTGGCCGGGCTTTGAAATTGTTGTCCGCCTGGTATATAAGAGGGGGGTACTCTGAGGCAAGATTCCCTATTCTTCAGTCTACTTCATACTGATATATTCCTCCAGCAGCATTACTGCATTGGAACTTCAAGCTTCTACTGACTTCAACCACCTACACCACATCACAACCCTTGCGCTCCTATACCAACCACCGATCCATCGTAGCACATCAACTTCAACATACTCGACATCCTCTCCGAGACCTTTGGCAACTCACTACGACTGTAGACATTCTTTACAATGTCACTCTGCACATCAGCCACTTTGCAAACCACCGGCTTGACTGCCTTCAAAGCCATCTCCTCAACATGCGCTCGTCCCGTCATTCTCTCCACCGCTCACCTTCTCGCTCAACGACATGCTCACAAGACGGCTGCTCGACAATTCTCCACAACAAGAGTTTCAGGGAGTCCCGCGCTGACAAAGGGTCAAGAGAAGGTCCTCACCCAAGAGCAAATCAGAGAAATCAAGTTCAAGGAGGAATCATGGCCTCATCCCGTTTATACTCCAGAGCAAATGTCAGCCATTGTAAGTACCCATTCTTTTTTCTGTATTAAGATCTCCATCGCTAACAAATTACAGAAAATCGCCCACAGATCGTGCAAAGACTGGTCTGATTGGGTTGCACTTGCTGCAGTCCGGTTGATGCGGACCTCCTATGATCTCGCAACAGGCTACCGCCATCCAAAGAAGGTACAGTTAACCTCACCCCCCAGGATTTGCACAGTTTGTACATGTCTTCGATGCTAACACGCCTCCTTTTAGCTTCCAAACGGCGAAGAGAAGCCCGTCTTGTTCAAGATGACTCCCGAACGTTGGCTTGCCCGCTTCATCTTCCTCGAATCAGTTGCTGGTGTCTTCGGTATGGTTGGTGGAGCCATCCGCCACCTCCACTCCCTCCGTCGTCTCCGCCGCGACAATGGCTGGATTGAATCTCTTCTCGAAGAAGCCTACAACGAACGCATGCACCTCCTCACATTCCTCAAGCTCCGCACGCCTGGACTCTTCATGCGTACCATGATCCTTGGTGCCCAAGGTGTCGTCTATAACGGTTTCTTCCTTGCCTACCTCATCTCGCCCAAGACATGTCACCGCTTCGTCGGATATCTCGAAGAGGAAGCAGTCATCACCTACACTCGTGCCATTGAGGACCTTGAGGCCGGCAAACTGAAAGAATGGGAAACCCTCGCTGCTCCGGAAATCGCCAAGAAGTACTGGAAGATGGGTGACAACGCAACAATGAAGGATCTCCTCTACTACATCCGTGCCGATGAGGCCAAGCATAGAGAAGTCAACCACACACTCGCCAACTTGCATCAGGATGATTTCAATCCCTACAAGGAGATTGAAGGTGGTGTTGCCGCTACCAGTAACGGACAGGGTATGGGCGTGAGGCCGACAAAGGATTTGGGCTCATGTGTGACGAATCCTCTTGGATTTGAGAGAGAGCATGCGTTGAAGCATGCTCAGGGTGTCATCCATGCTTAGACATTTGACGTTCGGGCTGATAGAGGGCGGGATCTCCTTTCACTCTTCTTTGTTCTTGTTTTGCATTTCTGTTGCTTTCAGCTTTGGTTTCGTTGATTGCCTGCTTCGGTCGAGGTCAGCCTTGCCTGTTGCTGGGTCTGCTTGCATATTCTTCTTCGGGAGTTTGGGTTGCTTTTAAATTTAGATTCTGTAGTGTTAATATCATTTATTTGCTCGATATCTACATGGGCTGCGTGTGCTATTACTCGGTAATCTTTTGATACCATCTTAGCCGAGTAGAGTGGACAGAAAAGCAAGCGCTCGGCATACCGACGTGAACGGTCAGATGGCCGAGCGGTCTAAGGCGCCAGGTTAAGGCAAGCTTAACATTCGAAAGAATATCCTGGTCTGGGAAACTAGGCGTGGGTTCAAATCCCACTCTGATCACATGCTTTTGTTCCAGCATCGTCTGGTTCGACTCCAGTCTTCTTTGCCTGTCGATATTGAACTTTGTTAAGTAAGTACCTTCTAGCAAAGTCAAGCTCTCACTTTTATTACCATGACTCTTGCGCAAGAACCACATTAGCCCACCTTAATGATGGTCACTATCGTGGTGCTTGCTTTCGGAAAGCCCAGAGCCACAACAACATCACCAGCTCCAAAGAACCGCCAGCAGAAAATAATGTCCTTGTAGTTAGCTACGCAGCAATTTCCCGAAACTCTCTCAACACGTTCGGAATGCTCAGGACTGGGAACGAGGCTGGTCCTTGTAACTACAAAATACATGTAAGCTCGTGAAAGGTTGCTCGCAGAACAATAAATGCAAAAAGAGAAAGCAATTGCTTCCTAGCGGAATTGAACCGCTGATCTCATCATTTCGTACCGAAATACTAGTGATGCGCCTTACCACTGGGCCAAGGAAGCCAATATGCTATGATTGTTGCCGGTTAAAGTCCTGACCTCACTTGCGAACCTTCTGTCAACTAAAAAATCAATCGACGATCGGATCGGACAGCAAAAGAAGAGAAGGCCGATGCCTTTGATGCTTCCTAGCGGAATTGAACCGCTGATCTCATCATGTCGAACCGAAATACTAGTGATGCGCCTTACCACTGGGCCAAGGAAGCTGGTTGATGTATCAACTTGCCGGACAAAGCTTAAGAACGCACCGTTAAATCGGAGATTCCAGGAGGTGACAGAACTCAAGACGAAGGATCGTGAAGTCTGGCCACCTACACTGCGACCTACTTACAAGCAGTCGTTTAAACAAGTACCGGTTAGTGTTCTCTAACACAAGTACCTCTGCCCATCTCAGGGTCCAATTCGGGATGCCGAACGGTTGCTGATCCCTCCTCCACCGTGGCTGCCTCCTCATCCGTCTGAGACAAAAGCACATGATTTCGCGCCCGCATCGCGAAGGTTCGTGTTGTTGTGCCCCTCTGTTGGTAAATAACACGTTCACCCCGCCGTCTTCCGTAGTGGATAGCCCAGCAGTTCAAGCGGCAACATCCAGCATGAACGGCCCCAAACTGAGGCCGTTGAGTGGTCCAACCTCTTGTTTTTTTCGCCTCTGTCTCTAACCGATGCTGGCATGGTTGGGTGTTGCATGGGGACGGGGATACCTGGGGTGCGGTTGCGCTGCTCTGGGGGGTAGGCGAATTAGTGAGGGACTAGGTATGGGGGGTGTCGAGGCGTCATCATGATGGAATGGGGAAGGAGAACTTGTTTGGCACTGGGTTAAGGTGCGGCAAACGTGCCGATGGTTGAGCGAAACAGCTTGGAGATGGGGGGATCATCGGTGGGGATGTTTGCGTTTCAGGGTGGGTGCTGTTGGTGCGGGTTGATCGCGATGGTGGTGCGGGTTGCGGGGAGTTGCGGAGTGAGCGGTGCGGCGAGGGTGAGGACCATGTCTTGAGATGGCGTGCTGTGATGCCTCGAGCGCAACGTTTCAACGGTTTATAACGGTCGTTCCACGTTCGATGGCGTTTCCAAATGGTGATTTCTGCGATTCGGTAGGTACCTGAATTAATGAGAAGAGAGCCTACAGACTTGCTCTCCCGATTGCGTTCAAAGGGCAAGGGAGGCGATAACTTGCTGAGATATTAAACGCAGGCACTTCGCAGCATGAAAAGCTGGATGAAGAAGGCGACTGGCAGGCAAAACAACCCTGTGAAACAATCCAGCCTGGAAAGGCCAGTGAGAAGCTCGCCTGCAATCGCAAATGTGAAAAGGCCTGCGTCGGGCATTTGGAGATTGCTGATGCCAGGGATCTGGGATTGCTGCTGCAGCAGCTGAAGATTGCGGTCTGCGTTTCGTTTCACCAATCAGCAACCCACCATAACTACACCCTCCCCTGCGCTCGCCGGTATCGCTCCAGCTTCCCCATGGGCCTGTGGAGTCCTGATCCCTCATCTTTTCAACCCCTCGACCCCACCAATCCAAGCGCACCCCTCCTGACCTGTGCTTCCAGTGCCCCTCCGCTCCACTCCTCCGCCCTATGAGCGTTGCCAACCTTTGATCGGGCCCGAATGACCTGAAAGATTTCCGAGCTGCATGAGCATGATTGGTATGCGTCCCTTCTGCAAGAACTAACCGTCTGTGGCCTGAATGTAAACAATAACAAACACGTCTTCCCCGCTCTTTTCGTGAGTGCCGTTTGGGCGGCGAGAGGTCCGAAACAAGAAAGTCGACGAAGCTGGGTTGGTGATTTGGGTGGATTGGTGATTTGGGTGGATGAAGCGAGGCGATGGCTTTCTCTGAGAAGCTGGCAAGTAGTATGGTTTGATTGCAGTCTAAGCAGTTCTGAAGGCGTTTCTTTCGGAGGGTTGTGGTTGCGGTAGTGGCACTTGTGTGAAGAAAGGAAGGAGCTTCTGGCTTTGATGTGGCATGAGGAAGGAACTTCCGAACAGTCCACTGGCCCATCTCCGGAAACAAATTCTGGCGATTTGAGTAATCTCCAGCTGCCAACTCCAACACCACAGAAAACTCGTACCAACATGGGAACAAATAGTAATAAATAAACCAAGAGATGTTACTCTCCGGGGTTCCAGATTTCAGCTACCTAGGATAATCTAACTTCTCTATGGATTCCTCACGATCTCACAGCCAAAGTCTCCGTCGTTAACGTTTCAATATCCCAGCCTAATCTCTATCCCGTCCGAAAGAGCAAAACCAAACTCCCAGTCCCTATAAACAATATATAGTACTAGATAGATACAAATGGTAAAAGTCCCTAATACTCACGCCTTTTTTGTCGTTAACAATAACCATAACCATGAAAATGAAAGGGTCTACAAGAGATAAACATGATTAGGAGGAATACGAGACAAGGAAACTAAAACATATAACAATACAGCCAATAACTTGGTAGCAAGAAGAAGAGAAGAATAGGAAAGAATATAACAGAGGTCTATCCGAGATATGACTCGGGCAAACGCCCCTATACAGGATACACAGGTATGTTCCAAGCCCCATTCATAAGTACAAGCATGACGACAATAAAACAATAAAGAGATAAGGATTTACAAGAAGAGAAAAAAAAAAATCTGGGACGGCTTTCTTAATGCTTACCATGACCCTTCCAACTTCCCTAGCTGCAACGCTGGTGAGGTTTCTGAATGACTTGAGAATGGTCAGCAAGTGTAGCTTTCTGCTAAAGAAATGAGAAGGGTATAACTAATGATCAGTAGCTGATTTGCTGCTTCCGTGTCAAAAGCGATGCCATGTTTCAGGACTCAAGTCTGTGAGACAGGGCAAAAATCCTGGGGCCGAAATGGAGAACAGAGCAAGATTGCAGTGTGAGTGGTTTTAGCAATGGCAAGGGGATAATATTAGAAAAAGAGAAACGAGGTGAGAAGAAATTTGAGATAGTGATAGAGGTATAAGTCTAACGAGTGTTCTAACTGGAAAAGCAGTTGGGGATAAAAGAAGAGTAATGCCAAACATAAAACCGCTGATTGAAGAAGTGCATGATAAGAGTTGTAAGGCCGGATGTGTAGCGATGTTAAAAGAAGGACATGGCCGCTCCAATGCAAATCAACAAAACCACTCGCACGCAATGCTCGCTCCAAATGCAACCAACCAGAAGAACGAAAGACAAGAAAGCAAGATGAAACAAAAAGCCGAATCATAGAGAAGAGGTAAAGGTATAGCTGAGAATGAGGTATGAGGAACATAACTGGTAGTTCAAATGAAAAGACCATAACCCAAGCCAGAAGAGGATGATAAAGTTAAAACGAAAAAACGCCGAAAGAACTCCCGAATGATGATATCGTAACAAAGCTGTACATGGTGAACCAGGATATCGGTTGAGTCGAAACTGCAACAAAGGTAGCTCGCAAATTTTCGTGAGCCGAAGAACGGAAGAAGCTTTCCTCCGTATGTCGAGGGTTAGAGCAGATGGTGAGGACCGCCATTGCGTTGCAAAAAGATTCATAGAGGAGATGATGAGGAGGGTGAGGGCATGCCGAAATATAGGCATATGTCACTAATCCTAGTAGGTCGCAGCTCTTCGACTCGAAGAATCTCGGTGTTGTCTTGGGTAAGGATGACCAAGTTTGGGACCACCGATTTTCGAGATGGCGCCCTCTACCGGCACTCTTCGAGCAACACTGGGGCTACCATTGTCGGTATTGGCGACACTTCCAAAGTGGAACGTTTGAGCCCTGGCAAACTTGGTGTTCCGCCGAAACTTGCCCATCTCCTTCTCGCAGGTCTGTTTGTGAGAGACATCGTTCATCTCGACATACTTCTGTGGATAGCAGTGCTCTTTGTGCTCCTTGAAGAATGACGAGTATCCGCCTTCCAAGATGTACACTTCTGGATAGTAGAGTTCAGGATAGCGGTGCATGTTCTGTTGGCGATCCCTTGAGCGAAGCTGATTTGCCCTACGACAGATTAGAAAGAACGATAAAATTAAAGGATGGATACGAACATTCTTGGAGCACGATGAGCCGAATATTCGCAATGGAAAATAATGAGAGTCTTTCCCTCCTTAGGGGTGTTGATGAAAGTCTCTTCCAGAGCTTCATTGGAGTTGATGTTAATGGCACCTTCGATATGCCCTCCCTGATACTCGTACTCGAACCTGCAATCCACAATGTAGCACTGATCATACTGCTCCTTAAACTGTCCCTCCAGTACCTGAACCATGGTGGCCTTGTTAATCCGACGGATAGTGTCATCCTTGTGGGTGAAAGATGGCAAGATGGTGCTCTCGGACGATGACTCGGAAATCGAAGAAACCGGTGAGGGGAGGTCTTTCTTTCCCTTAACAACTTCGTCGGCGGTCTCAAACATGCTCAAAGTTCTCCTAGCTTTCATCTTTGGCCGGGAGACCGCCTTTCTGTTAAGCATTCCAATCGGTGACGCATCGGCAGACTTGTGAGAGCTCACGAGTGGGCGAAGACGTGGGACGGGTGTATCGAGGTTCGGGGAATTTCCAGACTTTCTTTGCGGAATCGGCGAGGAGGTGTTGAATATTTCTTCGAGATCCGGCGTACCAGGCACAGTGATATTCGCAAAGATGCTGGATGAACTTTTCTTTGGCGTCGCAAACAATGAAGGCGAACTTGACTTAGAAGCCAATGATCGGTTTCGTGGAAGTGCCGGTCTAGCAAACGAAGCTGATTTCTTGCGGCTAGGAGGGGTTAATACGCTGAGCGAGCCAGAAAACGAAGGGGCTTCACTTCTGTGGGTAGGATGGTCTTTGGTTCTCTTTTGGAATTGGGGGCGAGTCGGAAAGATCCATGGGCTCGAAGTCTGTGGTTGGAGAAATATTCTCATCCGTCGATGAATTTACCGGTGTTTTAAAGGCCAGCGGAGTGAATATCGGCGGCGCAGGCGTCGAAGGTATGAACGGTGTGGCACAATCCGAAACTAAGATGAAGTCAGAAACTGCTACATTCCAAACAGCATTCCAGAGTAACTTACCCTTTTGGCCCGCATTATAATTGGTGAACAACGCCCTTCTTGGTGTAGGACCTTGCGGACTACATGGATCAAGGTAAGCTCAAACAGTCTCCCAAAATAACTTCATCCTGGGACTCACGTTTGGAAGTTATTGGTTAAGTCGAAGAGAAGACTCGGAGTAGGTGAATTGTCGAATCTGGGAGTCTGAAAGCAGTTTGATCCATTTCCGTGAGCAAACAATCCAGTTCTCTGCTTCGTCGGAGTACTGTCTGCCTTCGGTGTTTGGTGGAGGGATCGCTGAACTCCGAATCCTGGAACGTTCGAAGGTCTCAATGCTGCCAAAGGCGAAGAGCCAGCCATGTTATCGTTGATGTTCTTCATCGTTCAGTGAAAGCTGAGCCAACCAGTACCCTCAATTGCAAAGGAATGTCGCTGGGGTGGTCGGGATCGTAATGATTGCGGCGAAGAATTGTGTTTCGGAGATGCGAGCGAAGCCGAACGATCGCTGAGCGTCGTACGGAATTGGCGTGGTCGTTAAAAAAATTCTGCTTCACGAACGAACGAAGAATGTTTCGAAGGATCGAGTATCGCTATGTCGTAATGCTGTAATGCTGTAGGAAGATAACCTGGAAGCCAAAAAGATGTTTCGTGTCGGTTTTCTTAAAGCAACTCAATGCTCTTTTCCGACAACTGGTTAAGCCAAACTCCTCTCAACAATATCCTCCAGAGTGCCTCCTCTTTCGTCGGATATATGCTGAAAGCCGAGTGATAAAAGTATCAATCCTATAGCTGTCCTCCAAAACTTGTAGCTGATCTTGGTTGTCGACGGGGCCGCTTATTGAAGTCGAGGAAAGATGGTTGGCAACTGGCGACAACAAAGTTTGCTGATAACGGCTGGTTGGGAAAGGATGCTTGAGCTTGAACCGTTGAGGGGCCGAAGTGTTGCTAAAGATTTGGGTAAGAAGGGAAGGCGGACGGATCAAACAATGTTGAAGGGTTTGTCGATTGGCGTTGCTCCTCCAAAAAGCACCTCGAGATTGGTGGTATCAGGAGTTAAAGAGGAATGGGCGGAGGGACGATATAAAGGATTCGAGTGAGGAGTGGGTGGAATCGAACACCACAGTCCGTTACCATGGAGATACTCGAATGTCAACATAGGGCGGCACTTTCCCAGCTTTACTGAGGGTGGAAACAAGAAATAGCCAGTTGCGGCTAGCGAGCAGCAAGAAACCTCGCCAATTTCTTTAATTCCGATTTCTCAATTCCGCTCACACACAAGCGAAACTGTTTGGCACCCTGTTGGTGCGCAAATTCGCCCACTTAAACATGCAGGCGGACTTTACTTTCTGGGGTAGCAGGCGAGGTTCGGCTACCCCAGTGCTTGGGGGGGTCGACGTTAACTCAGTACAGGTTGCTCGTGCCTGCACGAGGTGCTTCGTTGCGCAAATACAAACGCTCGAGGGCGCTTTTGTTAGGATTCTCGGCCGCTGGACTTTAGGGTACCTAACAAGTACGACTTACGGGCTTCGATCCTGTTCAGAGTGTCCTTACTCGGGGAGGATGGCTTGAATTCGTATCACCGCACCCTAATGCGAGAGTTGTCAATCATGAGGTCACGCCTCTAACAATCAAGTTGCTTTTCAAGAGCCAGTCCAGGTGCCAAAGTCCTCGGATCGCCAGGATCCAACAAAGCGAAAGTACCATTTGTATGTCCACTCATTTTGTCCTTAGCGGTTTGCGGTTTGCTCAACCGCCCCAAAGTATCAGTTGCTTTGTATCCAGGCAGCTGTCATGCCGATACTCGCTTATGCCTTCTCTTTGGTTCTTTGTTTGGATACGGAGAGATGTTGTATTTCTAATAAGTACAAGTGATCTGATGCCAGTGGAGGAATTCAAAATGGACAGCATTCATCCTTCTACTTCGATGCACATGCTCTCAGTAATTGTAGTATGTGGTTCGTAGTATGCTAAGTAGCTGAGAATTCCGAATTTGGCAGACAGAATTACTTAGGCACTGATGAAATCATTCCAAACGCAATTCCACGTTCTCGGACTGTGCCGCACCTTAATCAATCGGGCCCCGGGAAGAGCTGATGCCGTTTTCCAATTGCCCAGGCAACAATCCCATACAAACAGACATATTCGGCAGGCATCTCTCTTGTGTGGCTGGGTGTGTTACTTGGGGCCTCCAATCCAGCTTCCCTGTGGGAAGAACCTGATTCATGTTGTACTTGTATGTACTCCACGAGACCCTCTGGATGATATGTCAATGCGAGCCTGACCTACGACCCGGTCCACGGCACAACTGGTTGATGTCAGGTAGCTGCTACCCAGCTTCCCCGAGGAACACCTCACCCGAAACCTCAAAATCACCATACAAAGGAACGAACGCCCCTATCACCTGTTTCAACCAAGAAATCGGCATCAGGTGCGGTAAAAGTGATGAAGCTGAATCTCTATTTAGCTCAGGGTCCGCAAATAAATATGAAGGCAAAGTGTTCAAGCTCCTTACGACGGTAGCCGTGGGCTACCTTGGCCTTCTGGAACACACAGCTTCGACGGAGGCAGAACAACAGTCGGATCCTGCAGAGGAGATCGATGAACCGAGACATCTGGAATACGGAAGTAAGCTCAGTGAAGCCGAGAAGTGCGTTGCTGTATGTGTTCCGAGCCTGGAAAGAGTGCCGTTCGGTCCGAAGATACATGCCACGGTAGCAACTATCATGACTCTGTCCGATAGTTTCAAGCCGGAGATTGCCGCTTACTCAACCAGCTTCTGGCCTCAGGGTCATCGGTGCTGTACTTTTTGCTTCGGGTTAGGACAGTGGCGGATGCACCCTCTAGCAAGCGGGTTCCGGAGCAGGCGCAGGCGAGATCAGATTCCTTCCAGTCTGGCCTGCTGAAGCGCCTAGGTATTAAGAATCGTTCTTCCTCGCGGATCTCATGATTCTGGCCCGTCCAACGGCGAAGGAATGAAGAGTTAGAAGCTCGAGGAGGTCGCTTGGGAAGAGAAAGTTCGAATTTGTGGACTTTCGCCCGCCTGTGCAGAATCAGAGGGCATCTCGTTCGACTCGCGGGGCCATTCAGTCATGGCGAGTCAGCGGAACCAATGCCTTGCAGCCAACAAGGGCTGAACAACAACAGACAGGCGAGGTTCTGGATTACTCTTTCATTTCCAAACCAGCTTGACCAAATTGTTTGCGACTAGAAGCCTAAACGTGATTGTGTATTACTGCGCCTCCGGTAGCAGTCCAAATGTTTAGTGCCTAGGAACAAGCTATGAACAGCTCTTGTCAACTTCTGTTTGAGCCTTTTCAACCTGAGTATTGAGTAGACCGTATCGGATTCCTGTATTTGAAGGCCGAGTGTGTGGCTTGCTAGAGTTGTATGAGAGGTCGGCTTGATGGAAATGACGCGTCACGCGCTCTGATACGACCGAGATCACGAACTCCCGTGATTTCGCAATTAACAGAGTGCGGTTAGTGCCTTCTAACACCGTTTTCGGGCCGTTTGCATAGAGGCCGGCACGGAAGCATCGTCGCTGTTGAAGCCAGTGAAGAGCATCTGGAAACATCAGAAAAGTAGGCCTGGACTATAACAGAGAGAATCGATGCCATTGAGGAGACCACCGTGGAGGCTCAAGCATATCGCATTCATGGTGGCTCATTACTTCATGCTTCACCAAGTCCAGCTCTCGGGCTTAACCATTGCTCGGACAACTTCATGAGAGCTGCCGATGAGACATTTGACTGCTGAGTTTCCTCCATCTAGAGCAACCACTAAAGGCTGCCGGCCGCTCCGTACCTTCCTAGATTTTGTAAGCCACTGTGCGAGAAGAAAGCTCTTCCATCAGAGAAACTTTGCTTGAGGTGAAAACAAACTTCCCGATATAGGAAGGTTCGAGTGCCGTTTCCCTCGGAAACAGTCATATTGGGCTCGAACTCGGAAACGCCAGCGCCGAAAGTTTCTGTGTGAGCGGTTAGCCTAGCTAACTTAGACAAAGGATGCATTTGGCATAAACACCGGCCGGTTTTGTCCACCTGTCGGAGTACAGAAAGCAGATGGTATTCGATATTAAATATCCCTCCGATTTGGTGCATCGACTGCAACGATGGATCACCAAGTTGGAAACGATGAATAGGAGTATTATGTGTTCTTGGAAACAAAGCCCTTTGTTTGTTCCTCTGTGTGAAACTGCGGCAACTGTGCGTTATCTAAGTACGGTTACTCAAGCAGTTAAGTAGCAAGGCTACACCGTAATCGCAAAGAGTGAATACCTGTTTATTTGATGCCGGACCATGCTTTGTATCAATCTACAAGACAAGGTGGTTTCTAGCCCTGTGGGCAAAATCGCCGTTGGTTATGTAACCCGGTAGGAATTGATAAACATCAGCCACAAAATGGCAGTGATTACTATCTGGTTACTTTTTGGTTATTATCTGGTTACTATTTGGTTACTATTTGGTTATTATTTGGTTACCTTTTGGAAAGTAACCCACCACTTCACATAAACATTTGGGCTATTGTAGGTGGTATATGGTTGCTTAACCTTGGGGAAAAGTTTAAATGTTTGATTATGGACCCTTGTGACCGGTTACAGGATATTTATAGTTACTTTACTTGCGCCTCCTCATACCCCTCTCACAATACGCCCGCCAAACAACAGACCTCAATTAAAAACAACAGTTAGTATCCAGGGAAGAGTCCATAATCCAGTATAATCCAGTGAAAGAGTCCAGGTCCAAAGAGTCCAGGGTCCAGAGTCCAGAGTCCAGAAAGCAGCTTGCTGTGTTATTAATACTGTTAGTTGTGATATCTTGAGGACTTACCTCTGAGTTGTTGAAAGTTGGAGAAAAGTAGCGACAAATTTGTTTGCCATTGGTTATCTTCATTCCCCACTTCCCATAACCATCTGGATAACCTGTAACTGCAAATAATAACCAACAAGTACTGTTTAACCTTATGGAAAAATGAAGAAGTAACCATCAAAATCCATAAGTTAATCATTGACCCTCACAAAAAATGTTTATGCTAACCATTTCTCTACCAAGCGATTGTACCGTAGGGTCTAGTTGCTTGCCTTTACATATTTGCTGGATTGCAAATGTCCAAGGAATGCTGGCGGGTACTTAGTAGTTGACCAGCCTGCCTTTCTTTCCCCATACCGTAAATCGCATGTGAAAAGCTAGACGTTCATCAGTAGCAAAGGCAATAGTGTTACTGATAGCGGGAGTGAGGTATCGAAGAGCATATTTGAGAGGTATGTAGGTTTTTGGTGGTTGTGTCTTGTGAATACCATTTTTTTTGGTGGGCAGGTAGTGGTCCGCCTCGGAAAATGCGGGTGTCACACGTCACTTTGAGCCGCTAGTAAATTAAAGTTTACTTGGCGCTGCGCTACTGTCTGGTCCGTGCCCTGACTTTCGAGATTTTTTTTGGACCAAAACATTGCCATTCGCATCGGTCCGCCTTCATCGCCGCACCACAGCATCACCATGTCGCTCACACTCTACAAACCGCTCGGAAGCAACGACGAGAAAACGAGGCTTGAGGCCGCCAAATCGCTTGTTACGGAACTGTCAGCAAAGCTCAATGGCGAAAAAGACGAAAAGTCCAGCAACGAAGTGCAGTATGCGTTAAAGCGCTTGACAAGAGGTCTTTCGAGTGGAAGAGAGTCAAGTAGAATTGGCTTTTCGCTCGTACTTACGGAGGTAGAGTACAAGCGGTACCGGTGATTTGGTTGCGACAGCTAATTGTTATAGTTCCTCTCGCAACTCCTAGAACCAAGTATGGCCGAAAAATGGGAAGTCAGTGTCGAGACAGTGTTGGAGAGTATAGTGAAGAATACTAAGGCGGAAGGCGGTGCTTCGGCACAGGTGAGGAAGACACTTTCCATAGCCCCACAATCGCTGACAGTGAGCAGGAAGAGCGTGGTTCTTATTTCGGTCAGTTGTTTGGATTCAAATCGGTAATTCAGTCAAAACGCATCAGCACAACCAGTCAATGGGAATCGATCCTCGACGCTTTGTTCGGATTGGGGTTGAAGAAGTCATGGTTGAGAGAGCCATGTGCAGCAGTTATTCGGGATTCGGCGACAAAATTCCCAGAGGACCTTGCATCAGAATGGACTACGGTCACATACACCAAGCTCATCGCATCGGGAACCGCCAAATCTTCGGAGGGCATTGCTATCTGGCTCGTTCTTCAAGAAACATCCCCTTCTGTTCAACCCCCGTCTGGCGTATGGAAAAACGAAAATCCATTGAATGATTCAAACCTCGGTACTCTTGCCAAGGTGCTGAAGGAGTCCAAGGTGGAGGATGCAGGCGCAGAGAAGGCGGTTCAGCAGAAGGGCTCGTGGAACCAAAAGCTGCCTATCGTTTGGTCGCTCATCCTTCAGCTTTATGCAAAGTCTGCAATTGATAAGGTCGAGAGGAAAGGGATGGCACCATTTGAGGCATTCTGGAGGGTTGCTGTTGATGGTACGGTGTCCTATGCACACAAGTGACCAATTCTAATAGTGATTTAGAGAACCTATTCGCTGCTAGCGCATCAGATGAGAAGAAGTTCTGGGGGTTCCAGCTTGTCACCGAGGTTCTCAGCATTTGTGACCTCCACAAGATCGATCTTCACCGCCACATCTTTTCTCGCAACTTCGTGCGCTGCTTGATAAACCAGCTGTCGAAGGAAGATCGTTACTTGCACAAGATGGCGGAGAAGACGATTCGCTCTGTCTCATCATTTGGAACTAAAAACCCTTCGGAGGTGCTCTTCCTAGTCGAAAGTCTTGTTTCCAACAACGGATCGCCGAACTTCGATAACATCACCAAGACGAAGACTGTCGAGAAGCTTCTCCCCCAGGCAGACACTGATGGCCTGCTCAAGATTGTGAAGCTGTTTGATGGAATAATACTAGCTCCGAAGGAGGAGGAGAAGAGGGCAATAGAGCTCAGGAGACAGTGGGCTGCCGACCATCTTCTGTCGTTGATTCGAAGTGGGACAACTGATAAGACAGAGAAGTGGGTTGGTCAGGTTCTGCATATGTTCGCTACCTATGGCCATTTCGATGTGTCAGAAGCTAAGCCCAGTTTATCCCCAGAGACTCAAACTATGTTCAGAAGCAGACTACTATCCTGTCTGTCTGCTCTTGTGGGTGGTGTAGAAAGAGAAGACGGCGAGGCCTGGCCATATGTTGCTACGAAGCGCATTGCGAAGCTGAGAAAGGAAGGAAAGTATAAGTTTGCAATTGAGCTAGACGACGAGATTCAGTCTTCTATAGATAAAGCCTATAAACAATTGGACAAGATCAGAAAGAAGGTATGTCCCTTTTCTTGTCGAGAGTGGCAGCTGCTTACTATTCTCTCAGAGACAAGCATCCAGTGGCTTGAAGAAGGACCAAATGTCTGCTTTCGAGCTTCTCTTCACTCTGGTTATCCTCCAGGTTTTCAACGGCGATTCCGAATCCCTCGGCCTTCTTGACGAATTGAAGTTCGTTTATGATAAAATCGTCCGTGCCAAAGGCGGTGATGACGAAGAAGATGGGCCGGATGCTGGAAATCTCCTCGTAGAGATCTTGTTGAGTCTCCTCAGCAAGCAATCTTCACTACTTCGGAAACTTGCCCAACAAGTCTTCAAAGCATTCACAAAACAGCTCACTGCCGAGAATTTGCAACTCATGTTCGACGTAAGTCTTAACTCGAGTTTAGGGTAGAGAAGCCGTGCTAACTATTTCTAGGTCCTTGATACTGACGAGAATGCCGATGGACAGAACGAATTGTTCGAGAGAGACGACGATAATGAAGACGACGACGAAGACAGTGAAGATGACGATGTTGAGGAGATTGAGAAGATGGATGTTGACGGTGCCGATGAAGACGGATCTGGCTCGGATTCTGACTCCGATGTGGAAGTGCTTGATGAATCTGACGAAGACATGGACGATGAAGAGGCCGACAAGTTGAATGCCGCCATTGCAAATGCGCTGAAAACCGATATTGGGGATAGTGGTCGTGAATCCTCAGATGATGATATGGACGACGATGAGATGATGGCTGTTGATGAGCACTTGGTTAACATTTTTAAAGCCCGAAAACAAACCACTTCCAAGAAGAAGGAACGCAGGGAAGCCGCCGAAGCGATGAAGCAGTTTAAGTCCAGAATACTCGAAATTCTGGACGTCTACGTCAAGCAGGAGAACCACAACCCGCTCGCCTTGGATGTTCTACTCCCACTTTTGCGACTCATCAGACGGACCTCGACAAAGCAGATTTCGGAGAAGGCCGTCGGTGTCATCCGAACTCTCTTCAAAGCAAAGGGTGTCCCTGCCATCAGTGACAAGAAATCAGCGAGGGAAGCAGCCTGGGAGATCTTGGAGTCGATTCACAACGAGCTCCTTCTAGACGGCTCCGCGGCCCATACGGGAGCCTGCAGCCAGGCAAGCTTGCTTACGGCCAAGGTCCTTGTCGCAGGCGGTCACAACGACAAGAAGACTCTCTCCCGCATTTTCAACCTTTATGCGAAGACCATGTCAGAATGGATGTTTGTGAAGCAGGCTGCTCAGCCCAGTTTCTTTACGGAGATGGTCAACTGGGCCAATTCCACAAGGAACAACATGAAGCCTGTTGCTAAGTAAAAGCTTCAGATCTTTTTCATCTAGTTCATCATATTCTGCGGGCGCATTTTAGTTGGTTATGTACTCTAGCATGGTGTTTTCTTCTTTGGCGATGGTGTTCTGATATCATTGTTGGGTACTTCTTATGGGCAAAAGTTATACTATTACTATTTCAAATATAATTTCATTGGCTTAGAAGGGTGGCGATGCTATAACACTTCATAGCAGCGGCAGTTTCAACATTTGCACTTTGTATGGATAAGTAGATGTCTTTTCTTAAATGCTCTTTAGGAATATTCGACATGTACTGTACTTCTTAGTGTTGTGACCAGTGTTGCAGAATTCTCATTTCTGAGCTCCAGCTTGAGAGTCAAGCGGCTCGCCGTTTTCCCTCCTAGGAGCTAGTTGCGGTGGCGAGGGGTCGTTTTCAATGTTCTTTGGAATTTTCAAAACCAACATGTGTCTTTCCGGACAACTCTAAAACTTTCACAACTGCAACTCTCAAACTATTTGCTCCCGTTCCCGACACGACATACCTGAACTCTTACAACAGTTCATTGTTTGGCCTAATCCGTGTTTCCACACTCCGCATGCGGCTTGGACTGACGTGCGCTGACTAATTTTTGCTTGGTCGAAACCATCTTGGCAACATCGCCAACTCCTTCTTTGCCTTTGCTTAGGATTTCTTCAAACCCTTCTTCCCTACTACATCATCCGCAGTTCATCCAACAACGCCCCTGTTGACTACATCTGACACGGCACATACAAACACCTTCGTTTACCTCTTCAACTGAACAGCAATCGACGAGTCTCCTTCTTTAATCTTTCCCTCCGTACAATCCTTTCCGAACAGTCTCGCGGCGGACGGCCAACAAAACCATGACGGGCGCAATGCACGCAAATTCGCCTTTGGCACAGGCGCTCTCAAGCAAAATCATGCCAAAGCTCGAAGAAATCGGATGGGCCGTAGGAGGCGACGATAGTGTACCGCTGAGCGAGTACATCTGTCTTATGCTCGTCAACGGAAAGTCGCAGACCCAAATTGCTGAAGAGCTTTCTGGCGAACACCTCGGTATCGCGGACATGGATTCGGCACAGAAGTTTGCAGGATGGCTGTTCGAACAGGTCGAGGAACTAAGCAAGACACACGGAGCGACAGAAGGAAGTGGCATCATTGCACCGGCAGAAGAGCAGCAAGAACAGCACCAGCAGCACGACGAGCAGCAGCACTTTGATGGCATGGAAGGAGCACACGACGAGCAAAGCTATGATGATGCTGGTGATGCTGAGATGGGTGAGCATGGAGATGATCAGGGTGACTCGAGCATGTTAGTTGCTCCCCGGCTTCCTTCGTTGCTGCAAACTCGCACAGGAACTTTCCCGCTAACGGACTCGCGTAGACCGACCGGACCAAAGGCCATGAGACAGCCAAACCCACGGGTCTTCCAGCAAATCAACAAGCAGATGGATCGCTCGAGTGATCCTCTCCGTAGAGCGCGTCCTATGGGAGGAGACCGGATAGGAAAGCCAGGCGACATGCCGAAGGGCCCCAGAGGCAACAACAACTTCCGCCAGCAGCAGAATGGACGAGGCCGACCCTCCACCAACACGCTAAACAACATGAACCCACATCAGCGAATGCAAGTCTTCAACAATTTTGACGCTCAGCGCTTCCCACAGCCTATGATGGGTCCAAATGGGCCATTCATCCCCGGCCCCAACGGTCCACAGTTCATGCCAGGTCCAGGTGGCCCTGCCGGTCCGGGAGGCTTTGTTCCAAACGGAATGCCACCTTTCGTTCCAGGACCTAATGGTGTTCCTTTCAACCCAGCTGGTTTCAACAACGGTGGATTCTATCCCAATAACGGCAGGCCTCACCACCAGCAACAGAGGAATTTCAACCCGCAACACCGTAACAACGGCCCAACTGGGCATCGTAACATGTTTGACATGGTCGAATTCCCCAACAGACAGAACAACCAACAGCAAGCTGCTGGCCAACAGCCTGCGAAGGAACAAGATGACGCGCAGATGGAGGAAGATGAGATCCAGAACCCTGCCGAGGTCCCTTGCCATTTCGGTCAGCGGTGTGGAAAGGCCGACTGTCCGTTTGCCCACCCGACACCTGCTGCGCTTCCGAACCGACAAGTCGCTATCTCTGGGGAGAAATGCCCATTCGGTGTAAAGTGTAAGAACACGAAGTGCACCGGCTCGCATCCATCCCCAGCTTCTGCACCAAAGGCCCCACCAAAGCAGCTTGACATTGAGTGTCGCTTCTTCCCCAACTGCAAGAATCCAGCTTGCCCCTTCAAGCAGTTAGTATACCCTGAATCTATGATCCTTCAAGTTTATAATCTAACCTGTTATAGTCCTAAGATGCCTCCATGTAGGAACGGAACCAACTGCACAAGACCGGGATGCCACTTTGACCACTCTGGAGAGGCTGCTGAAGTTCCAGCTTGCCGCTACCACCCATGTCTGAACCCCAACTGCAAGTTTACCCACGACGAGGGACAACAGAAGAAGGTCGACCCCAACGAGAAGCATGTTAGCGAGCGGAAGTTTGTCATGGATGAGTCCAAAGAAGAACTCATCATTCCCGGTTCAGGACTACAACAGAACAACGAGGGAGGAGAGCAGTCGACCGACCTCACCGTCAAGGATGCCGAGGCCGAGGCCCCAGCAGCAACCGCTGGCAACGAAATGAACGATATTGCGGAATAGAGAGCCGCCGATCTTTGTTTATGAATTTCGCACTTGGTTGGACAATCTGGCTCTTACTTCTGTTTTCAATTTCTATCTCCCTCTCTCGTTTCTTCCAGCTATGTTTCTGGTCCATATCCTATCGGCAAGACGTCTTCATCACCTACCGATCCTTTTTGCAGCAAACAGTTTCGCAATCTGTTTCGCTCTTCACCTAATTCTCCGCCTCTTCTCGATCGGCATGTCGACACCCCAGATTTGACATTTTCTCGTTCATTCAGTTAGGCAACAGCATCAGGATACTCATTGCTTGGTTTTCGTCCGGTTTCCTCTTTTTTTTTCTTTTTTTACGTCGCTTCGATCTCCCCTTCTTATTCGTTATGTTCTTACTCGTGTTTCAACTTTTTGCTGGAGATATGTGGGGGTTTAAATGCAGTACGGGGCAGTTACGAGTTCCTTTGTTTGGGGATAAATGGTGTGGCCTTTCTTTTTGTTTTCATTGTCATCTCCCTTTTAATGATGCCCCCACTTCTTGTTGCTGAGATGGATATTATGCCCTCTTTATTGTCTTTTCTCTATGGGCTTGGCTGAATGGGTCTTTCTTTGATAACATCTCGGGCGCCTTGGGCAGGAAAGGAGGGAAATAATATAAATGGTTGCGTTAAAAGCAAAAAGTTAAAGGGTGCAATAAAAGGGATCGTTAAAGGCGAAGAAAACAAAACAAAACAAACAAAGAAATAAAAATGAAAGAAAAGAAGAAGGAAGGGTATCACTATTGGGTTCGGATGTATGGTGATGAGACTTCGTCGTCTTGTCCCATATATCGAAGCCATTGACAGTTGTGTAGGCCATCAACCGATATACGGAGGTGTATAATACCACAGCGAAGATCCAAGCAAGAGAGGGAGAGAAAAAGAGGGAAGACAAAAGAAGAAGAAGAAGGTATAATGGGAAGATGAATGTACAGAAGATCAGTATCACGACGAGATGATGGGACGGTGTACGCTAATTATAGATTTCTCCGGGTTCGGTTCTCTTGCATTTCTGCGATATTTCCTTTTGTTTGAATATAACGGCGTTCTGGGTTTGCTTGCTTTAGTTGCTGCTACTATAGACCGGGTCCTATCATCTTGTACATACTTTTGAATTTGTTCTTTTTTGCTTCATATACCGTTCAGTTGGTTGTGGTTTCAATATGAAGACTTTTGGGAGAATGTTTCGAATACCATTGATTGATACATGAGCTTAACGTCTTGTCTGGGTTGCGGTTTTGCTTTGAGTGATGTTTAGTGTAGCAATGCCAATGACCATGCCAGCCTTGTGAATGCTTTGCATCATCATGAGTTCCCATGCGATTGCTGAGAATTGAGAAGCTCAGAGCACCCTTCGTCACGCTCTGTGACGCAGGCCTTCATCGGTGACACTTGCAACATCCCAAAATCTTGGCAAAGATTTTCTCAGTCTCGGCCATCTCTCCGGCATCCTCGACCAACCCGAGAAACCACCCCACATTCCACGCAATGCCACCACGGATACCACTCACTGGGCTTCGTGCCGTTGGCAAGCCCAGCCGCTGCTCTTTCGCTCGTCTCCCGGCTGCAACTTTCACCACCACCACCGCTACCCCAGCGACTCACCGCAACATCCCAATCAACCCAGCCCTTGACCCCCTCCCACCAACCCACCCCACTACTCAACCACCATCCCACAAGTCGCCAACCTCCCGCAAGACCTACCTCCACCGTCTCTACCTCTCGCTCCTTCGCTCTTCGCCTCTCACTCTCATTGTCCAACACAACAACCTCCGCGCTACCGAATGGGCCGCCATCCGCCGCGAGCTCAAGACTCACCTCAACAAGTCGATCCCCGCCGCCCCAGGAGCCCCCAAGGCCGGTGATGCTGTCGACATCACCATTGTTCACTCCGGTATTCTCGGATCCGCCCTCCGTGTCATCGATGCCGAAGCCGCCGGAGCCCTTCCCGCCGATCTCCGCACTGGCTCCTCCTCCACCCGCGCCGTCTACGACGCAACCCTCGGCATGAAGGATCAAGCCGAGCTCCGCTCCGTCCTCTCCGGCCCACTCGCCCTCATCACCTTCCGTGAGGTTGACGGACAGATCCTCACCAAGCTCCTCGAGATGATGTTCCCAGTCAGCGGCAAGTTCAAGAAGGGAATGGACCCAGCCTGCACATCGGGATTGAACAAGCTGTTGATGTTGGCGGGACGGTGTGACGGAAGAATCCTCGATCAGAAGGGAGTCAGATGGGTCTCCGGCTTGCCCGGTCTTGAGGGTCTTAGGGGTGAGCTTATCGCTATCCTCAGGAAGGTTGGTGGTGGAGATATCGCTCAGGCTCTCGGTGGTATCCCAATTGGGTTGGCTAGAATGGTGGATGCTAGACGGAAGATGTTGGAGGATCCCGAGCTGGGAAAGGAGAAGGCGGAGGAGACGCCAGCTGAGGAGACCAAGGCTTAAATGCATGGATGCTGATGGAGGCTCGGTGGAATGTGGAATTTGTGGGGTAAGACATGGGAAACATGTCGAGGTCGTGGATGATTTGTGGGGTTGCATCCGGCAGGAACGACATTGTGTAGTTGAATGGCATGCCGTGGCTAAGCATTGTATATTATATGGGATAAATAATAGACCAAAAGCAGTTCTCTCATCACTCCTGATGCCCGTTTTCTTCTCATCGATTGTCTTCGCATGGTTAATCACGGCTTTCTCAGCCCTTGCCTCTTGTCAGATCAAGCTTCTGGTTTTGCACGAGATTAAATTGAAGCGTATACCGCTGTATGGGCCACTATCACCACCCAATCCACAAATATGCTTTTCGACTAAGGTGTTTCTCATAGATGGAAGATACTGGGTCACTTGTCAATCTTCGATCGAAACGAACAACACTGGTCTTAATGAACGTCAGGTCTCTCGAGGGTGGAAGAGACTCACATAAACGACAAACGCTTTCACGTAACGGCCGAGTGTTTTAACGGGAATCACGGAAGCACTGTTTCAGATGCATGCCATGGATCAAGCAGCCACGGGAAAGATAAAGTACTTCTGTTGAACGCAATTTTGCGAAATTATCTCGAACTGGGCCGCAAACATGGTTCATGGCGTGGATTGTAATTGAACTCTTGAGCACGTATGTACTTAGTATATGCTACCCACTGGCATGCACCTGTGTCCTTATTAATTTGGTGATACCAGTATGGCTACTCTTCTCTTCTCTCTCCAACAATGCTTCTCTTTTCTTTGTTCAGATCTTGAACCGTGAAGATGTAATAGTTGGCTGCATTGCGAATGCATTGATGTTTGTTCGTTCGATACTTGGTTGGCAGAATCATAGTATTGACTAAGTCTACAGCTGTAAGTTGTCAGTTCGGGCCAAAGAATTGTGGAATACTATAGTTCTTCACAGAGTATGGCAATGTGCCCGAAGAAAGCCGATCCATGATTGCTGGCAGCCACTTCCAGGCACCCCTACGTGATACTGTCCTGCGTAACGGATGAAAAGCGCAGGAAATATAAGTGAGCTGGTATTGTGCACTCGGAACTCTGTCTTCTTGCTCGATTTCACGTACTTTCTGTTTTCGAGTTCAAGAGTTCTGGCTTCAAAACAGTCTCTCAACTCTCTTGTAGAGATTGTCTCCAGATCATTTGGAACTCGGAAGAAAGCCCACATAAGCGGAATGGATATTGTTGCATAAACTGATATTGTGGCTCGTAATTTTTTTCCTTTTCATTGATGGGCGGCGAGGAGAAGATGCATTGCTGAAAAAGATCGTAGTTTCTTTGATAGGGCCTAAGGATGGGTGAAAGACATGGTGAAAGGTATCGTACGAGTACGTTCTGGATGCCTGTGGCGTGCTTGAAGTTAGCGAGCATATTAGCTTGCTTCCTGAATTCATGAACGTGATTGTGAGCTCTGAGGTTTTGGGTGCAAGACTATCCTTCTTTGGTAATATCGAAGCGTGGTAAGTAGTCGCCATCTATTCTATCTTATTAGATGCGTGCATTCCTGAAGTTTCAGAGGGACTTACTGATTGATTCATCCCCGTGCATACTTTCAAGGTTCATATATTTCCCTGTTAAATGCCCTCTTCATCAGTACTTCTTAACACATCAACTCACAGTAGACTTTAAGTAATTCATGGCTTGCTCACATTGCTTCTCACGATGTGTAAGAGAAGCCCTACTTGCTAGTTGCCACCATTCAAGGCATTCGAGACGTTTTCGCAGATGACCTCATTCGTCTCAAATGTCACCCACAGAATCAACTCTCAGATTCTCATGGAACTGGGTGGAAGAAATAAGACACACCTCATTGTGTGCAGACTCTCGTGCATGCCAACTATTGAATGCGTCGAAAAGCTTCCTGGGGAACTCGTAGGGCGGCCTTCCGACTATAGCAGTATTTCCACACTCAGATGACTGAGAACTCGTACAGCATCTATGTCTGATGCAGTTAGTTTCCCGTGTTCTGCGGTGGCAGCAATAGACCCGTAAAGAAACATAAGGGCGGAAAGAGCTGTCCTTGTTCAGCTCGGCTCAAAGAAGTCTCGTCTAGAACGAGCCATCTCGTGAGAAATGTCGAGCGTGTTGCATCTAGGCGTGCCGCAACACGAGGCAACCAGACAGGTTCGACACCGGCTCATCCCCACTTGACCGTCTGACGATTGAAGGAGAGATGAATATGTGAGTGTGCGCCAAGAACGTTGAATGCGTAAGGATCCAGTAAGTACTTATGTATGAGCAGAGATGGTAGAGCAATGCTTCACATCCCATGAGCTGAGGAGGCAGTCGAGGAGAAAACAACGCATGAATGAATGAAGAGGAAGGTGTAAAATCCGAGATGAAAACAACAAATGGTAGGCGAATCTGATTGACAAGTTGGCTTGGTATCCAGGGCCGGAGACGAGAAACAGGGCCACTATTAACAGTCAGCCCTATAGTTCATCTAATAAAACGCCCTGTTATGGGTCTCATCCCATGCACACCAAGCCGCGCGAGAAGGGTCCAACCTGCATCCATCTCATCCCATCTTTTGTCTGGCGGCACCATCATCCGCAATTGCAAGCTGTCCTCATCGAGATAACTCCAATAAATGCAGGAACTGCCTGACCCAACGCAAAAAAATAGTTGAAACAGTCGTTCAGTCGACCTCCGGAGGGCTTCTTCCGAGATAAAGTGCATCGAGTTTATGCAGCTCCGGGTGCTGATGCATTCAATCTGGCAGGAACGGGACCTCATGCGCTCCGATAGATGTGTCCTCTTTGAAGCTCGAACCGTCTGTTCATGTGCATCTGCGAGCAGGAGGTGCCAGAGTTTCGGGTCGATTGCTTGATTTCATGGGCCCCCTGGGGACTGTCGTCGAATCCGGAACGATGAAGGTGGCTGAATTGGTGATTCCCTCGCTGATTACTATTGCCCTTGGGGTGGTGGTACGCTGTAATACGTCTCGCTCGAGCTCTCGGATCAGCTCGATGCGGATTGATACGAGGCTTACTGTGATACTCACTCGTCAGAACCACACAACACATCGTAGGGCTTACATACCTTTCTTCTAGCAATCCAATATGTTTCAAGAGTATCATCTCAAGATAAACAATCTGAAGTCATCCATCGTATCGTCCGCCCTTGCCACATTCAGCAAGGGTCCAACCCCACACTGCGCAGTTGCGCCCATGTTTTAACGAATGCAGGCCAAGTTCCCTAGTGACCGAAACTATATTTGGTCGCACAACACGTTGCCGGTTTTCCCGTCCAGAGACAAGTGGTTCGGCTGGCTGAGGCGATGGAAGGCGAGCTGGCGAGCGAGATCGGGGTGGCCAAAGGAAAGAGGACAAGTGGTTGGGATTGTTGAGCGTTTTGTCGAGCCGCATCGTGGTGATCATTGTTGTGGTTTAGGTTGCCGCCTTCCAAACTGAAAGAGAAGCAGAAACTGGCGAGACTGTTAGGCATCAATTGCTCGAAAAGAAGGAAGCAACAAGACGAGGAAAGCACCGACCAGATCCTGCCCCATTTCCGTGTTTCACAGCCGCCCCAAGAGAAGCCTCTCCGCAAGCTGATGAGACCAGATCTCCTTGTTGCAGAAGGAGTCGGGTTCGTACGACAAGTTGCCGTATTCGTACTAGCCACCGTTGGTCTCCCTTGACTACCGCTTAGTAACTTCCTCAGAGGCGACGCTAATCCCCTTCCGCTGGAAAAGACCACAGTGTCAAGTAACAGAACCGACCAATCACGTACCCTCCTCCCCACCAAGGCTCTTGAGGACATCTCGCCCGTTCACCACTCCGGACAGTATACAAAACCACCAGAGATCCCCAACAACTTCGTCTTTCTTCTTCATTCCCTCCACTACTCCTCCACCACCCTCACCCATACCTACACGTTCTTCTTGATTGTTTCCTAATACCCCACACACAACAACCATGAAGTTCTCATACAAGTCATTCGTTGCTCTTCTCTCGTTGGCCACTATGGTCTTCGGAGAGGGAACCGAGGGTGAGGTTCCATCCGACGTCAAGCAATTGACCAAGGATACCTTCGATGCTTTCGTCAAGGAGCATCCACTTCTCCTCGCTGAGTGTAAGTTTCCAAACCCTGCTGTTCTCCGACTTTAGCGAGAGTGCAATGCTAACGTCTCCCGAATAGTCTACGCCCCATGGTGCGGACACTGCAAGGCTTTGGCCCCAGAATACGAGGATGCTGCCACCAAGCTGAAGGCTAAGGACATTCCTCTCGTCAAGGTGTACGTTCAATCCAGCTCAATTGCATTTGGAGAGGAAGATTTGGCTAACTGGAATTCACAGTGACTGTACCGAGGAGGCCGACCTTTGCCAGAAGTTCGAGGTTCAGGGTTACCCAACCGTCAAGGTCTTCCGTGGCCTTGAGTCCCACAAGCCATACTCTGGCCCACGCAAGTCGGACGCCATTGTCTCCTACATGACCAAGCAGTCGCTCCCAGCCGTCTCCAAGCTCGACGTCTCTTCGCACGCCGACTTCAAGACCGCCGACAAGGTTGTCGTTGTTGCCTACCTCGCTGAGGACGACAAGACCTCCGACGAGGTTTTCAGCAAGGTTGCCGACACTCTCCGTGATGACTACCTCTTCGGTGTCACCACTGATGCCACTCTCGCCAAGTCTGAGGGTGTCAAGGCCCCAGCTGTCGTTCTCTACAAGTCCTTCGATGAGGGCAAGGTTGTCTTCGATGGCAAGCTCGATGCTGATGAGATCACCAAGTTCACCAAGACCGCCTCTACCCCATTGATCGGTGAGGTTGGCCCAGACACCTACCAGGGTTACATGTCCGCCGGTATCCCACTCGCCTACATCTTCTTCGACAGCCCAGAGTCCAAGGAGACCCTCTCCAAGCAGGTTCGCCCACTCGCTGAGAAGTTCAAGGGCAAGATCAACTTCGCCACCATTGATGCCGTTGCCTTCGGTGCTCACGCTCCAAACCTCAACCTTGAGGCCAAGTGGCCAGCTTTCGCTATCCAGGAGACCACCAAGAACGCCAAGTTCCCATTCCCACAGGACCAGGAGCTCACCGAGGAGGCCATTGCCAAGTTCGTCGAGGATTACGCCGCTGGCAAGGTCGCCCCATCGATCAAGTCTGAGCCAATCCCAGAGAAGCAGGAGGGACCAGTCCAGGTTGTCGTTGCCCATTCTTACAACGACCTCGTCATTGAGAACGACAAGGATGTCCTCCTCGAGTTCTACGCCCCATGGTGCGGTCACTGCAAGGCCTTGGCCCCCAAGTACGATGAGCTCGCTGAGCTCTACAAGGATCTCGGTGACAAGGTCGTCGTCGCCAAGGTTGATGCCACTGCCAACGATGTTCCAGATGAGATCCAGGGTTTCCCAACCATCAAGCTCTTCCCAGCTGGTGCCAAGGGCTCCCCAGTTGAATACGCTGGTTCCCGTACCGTCGAGGACCTCGCCAACTTCATCAAGGAGAACGGAAAGTGGAAGGTCGATGCCTACAAGGCCACCGATGCTGCCGAGGAGGAGACCGTCGCTGAGAAGGTCGCCGAGAAGGCTGAGGAGGTCAAGGAGAAGGTCGCCGAGGCTGCCGAGGCCGCTTCCGAGGTTGTCTCCGAGAAGGTTGCCGATGCCACCGAGAAGGCTGCTGAGGCTACCGACGCCGCCAAGAAGGCTGCTGGCCACGACGAGTTGTAAATGGTTTCTCCATGTTCAGCTCGTTCGTTCATTTTGGATTCTTGGGTTGGGGAGTGGTGGTAATTGATCAGAAAGTATAATATCCAGAAGCTTTGTCATGATGATAGAATTGGGAGGGATCAAAAGGGTTTCTTATTCTTTCCTTGTTTTATGGTCGTTGGGGCTTCTTCGTTTTGTCTTTTTCTTTCCTTTTTCTTATTGGGTTTGTTCATCGGATGTCATATGGGACGTGCATTACGATTGATCATGGTGTTTTTCTATTTCCAGGGTGTTAAATTTCCTTGTTACCTATTTTATTTCCTTCTGCATACCATTTAGGCGTATCGTGAGCAATATACTATGATGTCGTCTACTCGGAGTGCCTCTTCCATTAAAGTGAATGTTCATGCTCCTGCTCATACTCGCACTCATTGTGATACCCGACTGTCGTCTATCGAGAGAGTATCTCTCTCTAAGCAATGTTCATGCTCACTTCATGGTCGTTATGATGGAACAGTTTATATTGCTACCGACGAGGATATCTTGAAGCTGAGCAGCTCATGTATTTGGAAGTGGATCTCATCGGTGCGTGGTGACGGTTCCAAGAGGCGAGACACACCGGTCTTCGACAAAACACAGGGTCTGTCAGCGCATTTGTATCCCGCTCATAACCGAGCCCTATCTCATCTACCTAACCAAAGTCAATCCAAACAAAGTCATGATTATTTCAGGCACCGATCTACGAAATAAGCACCAATTCCAAATGTTCTCCACATTCTAGAAGCCCCACTATCCGCACTAACCGATTCTCGGCATCAGGTGTACCCTGAGATCATGATTTCACGTTGTTTGGAGATTCGGTCCGATGCGTTGTTTGTTGCCTAGCGACGGAGTCGCCCAGGTAGTCGACGAGGGATCCACTTGTGGAGACGTCAAGTCAGACGTATGATGATGCGCAGGAGTGGAGTCTAATTCTCGAATGCGCAGCAAGCCGAGAGACATCTGATTGGAGTTGTTGAAATAGCATCCGGTTTCACACGGCTCGTATCGATCGTCATCGAAGCAGTTGCCCAACACCAAAGCCAACAAGTCGTGGGGATGCTTCAGTACTTCGTTATTTGAGAATCCGTCCGACTTCTTTGCGATTGTCGTTTGTTGCACAGCTGTGAGGGCTCATCAAAGTCTGCTTTTGCCGCCGCCGGAACTACGTTGTGCCGCAAGGAATCGGCCCGCTGAATAAGACCGGTAAATTAATCCGAACTGGCTGTTGTTCCGATATGTGCCTGTTGAGAGCTGATGTTGAGTAGCCCTAAGTACCGGTACTTTCAGGCTGGTGTGTGGTGCCACTCTGAGGGGTGTCCGAATACTTCTTGTTGTCTCTCAAGGGTGCGCATAAGGTATGCCATCAAGTGGAGCGGTTTTGAAGGTGGAGCCAGCAGTGGTGGCAAGCTTGTGAAACTTGGGACTGAGGTTGTCGGAGGTGGAAGCGTTGGGTCGTGTGTAGTGGGGTGTACCTGCATGTGATTAGTGCGAGTTTTTGCGCTGTCAAGCTGGACATAGGCGAATTCGGTTGAAGCCGCTCCCTGCGGTCGTTTAAGAGTCGCTTGGGTTGAGAGGTCAAGAGAGACGGTCGTTTGAGATCGCGAGAAGTTGCTGCGCTGTCGTTGCTTGCTTTTTGGGACTCAGCTGTTGTGCTTGCGCAAGATGTGGGGAACGAAAAGAAGCAATTCTCTCCAAGGGCTCGTCCGTCGAATCCGCTCTGGAGAATCGTCGAGTGTGCGACTGGATCCATGGTTAGAATCTTGACGGGCCATGACGAAATCTCCATTGCGTCCAGCCTGTTCGCCAATCCCTCTCAAGGGCATCAAGTGGACCTTGTCTGCGCCGTCCAATCCCATTGTGAGCCCTCCAAAATCCCATCTCATTCAAGCAACAGAAGCCGATTCCCCACTCTCCCACCCTAACCTTATCCATCCCCCACCGTTACCCATCAGCTGTCATGTAAGACCCACCTACCTGCAACTCGTACCCCCGTCCGGAAGAGTCCACCGCCGCATCCGCAGCTCTTTCGTAATGAACGTCGCCAAGGTCCCCACCGCCAGCATCTCTAACCCGTCAGGCCTCATCTGCAGCATCCAATTTGGGAGAACTTGCGTCGGGGAGCTGGTGCAGAGATGAAGAAGGACGAAAAGGGAAGGGCCCGGTGGGGTATCTCGTTTTTACAGATTTTGTAGAAGAAGAGTTGTAGGGGTTCATTCGCATTTTTCGCTTATATGTGCTGTCTTTGGAGATGGGGTGGGGAGAGAAGGTGGGAGGGTTGCGGCGAGAAGGAGTGGGGACGTGGTGGAGTGCAGGCGGGATGCGGTGGGGCGGTGGAGACGAGCGTTTGTGCAAGTTGGTGAAGTTGGCGATGGTGGGTGGAAATGTAACATCGAGGAATGGTTGTGGATGGTGGTGAGTGGAGGAGAGATCGTGAGAGTGAATGAAAGAGAAGTTTGGAAGTTGACAAGTGTTGAAGTTGACGTAGCCGACTTTCGGGTCAGGCAGGCAAGCGAAGAAGGGTCCTCATCGGAGAAGTGGAAGGGCGACCCAGCACGGGCCATAAAAACCGCGAATGAAGGCACTCTTTGGACATTTCCTGGAAACCTTCAACGTACATATTCTGTGAGGGGTCAACAAAATTCCAAGCACTTTTAGTGCCGTTTCCCCTCACAACGCGAATGAAGGCACTGTTTTGCTGTTTCTCAGAAACCATCAACGTACTTTTTTGGTGAGGGCCCACGAATTCATGCAAATTTTAGCCCCGTTCCCCTTCGCAACGCGAACGAAGCACTCGTTTGAAGGATTCTCAGATTCACTGGCTGCCACTTTGACAGGATGGCAGACAGCTCAACGCAAATTGGCACATGGCAGGCAGCCGGCGGCGCGGCGGCAGACCACAGATGTCTGCGAGAATTCTAGAAGCCAACCACAAAGGCGGTGCATATGTAGCACCCACACAAAGGAGAGGAATCTGATTTGGCTTCGGACTTGAAGCAAAATTAAAAAAGCTTTACCAAGTCTGATAGTTGCAAGATATAGGCCCTGTATCTGAACGTAACAGAACACCGAAGTGGTGGTGACACCTAGAGCTCGAACCCGAGAAGGAAGCAGGCCGGTGTCAGTCCTTCTCCGAAAGAAGCCTTTACCAGGCAACTACGTCCACGACTTTCCAAAAAGATCACTGCCATCCCCTTCCCGTCAAATTGCGAATAAACCCCCTACCTTCCCGATCCTTCAAATCCTTCAGAGGACCAGTGGGGCATTCTCCGCCGGCACTTCCCTTCCGATCCAGGACCCACTTTCCGTTTGCTGTTACGGCACGAAAGTGGAAACTTCCTTCCCCTGCCAACGCCTTCCAAGTTCCAACTCGGCAGCCCTACAAAGTGACATCTGCCACGAGTGGATCGCGAATGAACTCCCCAGTCTTGAAGATCGATGAAACCCATTCAGCTTTGGTGGGGCATTCTCCGGCAACTTTGGTCTTTCGAGACCCACTCCATTTGATAACTTCACCCCCGGGGAGGAAGTGGCGCCCCCCCTGGATCTTCCCGGCAGCCCTATCAACGACCTGAATTGACATGCTCTGCCGAAATCGCGAATAAACTCCCCGGTCCTTGAGAATTCGAATTCCTACTCAGCTCTGGTGGAGCTTCTTCCATCGGCATCGTAAAATGAAGACCCACTTGCCCAGTCTCTTGTCTGCACGGAAAGGGAAGTGGAACCCAAGAAGGCCCTTCCCGGAAGCCTTACAAACGACTGAAGTTGACATATGCTGCCGAAACTGCGAATGGACCCCGGGCTTATCAAATCCTCAGAATTCTACTCAGCTCTGGTGGGTCACAGCCTTTCGGCATGATGGATCTTTGAACCTGAAGATCCACCTTCTCAGCGTTTCGTTTGCATGAATCGAGGAGGAAGTGGAACCCTTTCTTCCCTTTGAAGCTGCCGCGGCAGCCCTACCAAAGTTAGCAATTCCAGTCGACAGTCCACCAACGCACAACATACATTATGTAGCTTCCGCAGATTGCGAGTCATCCTCCCTTCCATCTCAAATCCCCAAATCCCATTCTCCGCCAGTGGAGAATCCTCTTCCGTCCTCGCCCCACTCTGTTTCACACACATCCATCCATCTCCTAATCCCCGATCCCAGCCAAGCCCCAAACGCGAACCAACCCACCCTTTCCCCAAATCCACAATTCCCACAACGCAAACTGGATGCCATGCACGACGCACCCTGCATCCCACTTGCCCCCAAGGGTCCCCACGGCAATCTCCGTCTCCAACACTCATTGAGGCTCAACACTGCCTCCTCGAAAACATCGAAAACTTTTGCGAATGCGGTCCTGGTTGTGTCGATTTTGAAGATTCGCAGAGTCTGAAGAGTACGGCTTTTCTCGGCCCTGCTCGGGCGTTGGAGGGATAGAAGTGGCGTGGAGGTCGCCGGGGTCGGATGGGGGCGGCTGTGGACGGGTTTGCGCGGATGTGGTGATGGGGTGAGATGAGGTGATGGAGATATCAGGGCTTGGACGATGAAAGGATAGAGAGCGATTAGATGGATGCGAATTGGTAGGCACTTTGGGGATTCTGAGAATATTGTGAGAGGGGTTTGTTGACGACACGGAGATGGGGACGGAGATGAGAGTGGTGGCGGAGATTGGTCGGCGGAAGTTCGGGGGTGCGGAGCTGAGGTGTGCTTGGGGCACGAGGGCAGGACAGGTGAGCACAACAGCTGCAGAGAACGCTCACAATAGCACGTCTCGAGTACGAACGACTTAAGCATCAAAAAAAAGCCCGATCAAACGTCAATAAAATTAGTTTGGAAATTATATGTTCATTCTGATGTACCACCAATAGAAATAATAGCAATACAGTAGGAGAAAGCTGCAATGTAACGAAAAACCAGATAACCACCCAACCCATTTTCTTCAACACTTCAACAGATAAGAAGCATACAAACCGAAATCAAGAACCCGAGTAAAATCCACAGCAGCCCAATCCCGTCCGTCTCACCAGGATCCATCTACCACTCCCCCTCCTCCATCCCCTCCTCAGTCTTAATCTTCATCATCACCTTCCTCTTCTTCACCATCGCCTCATCATCACTATCATACTCCACCGGCTTCCCACCCTCCTCTCCCCTAACCTCCCTCTTAACCCTCTTCATCACCTCCTCCTTACTCTCAGCCCCCTCATCCTCGTGCTCCTCCTCCCCCCCTTCATCACGTTGCTCCCTCTTGACCCTTCTCCCTCCATCATCATCCTCTTCCTCACTCCCACGAGCCTCCCTCTTGACCCTCCCATTCCCTTCATCCTCATCTCCGGAGCACCCAGCCTTTCTCTTCTTCCTTCTTCTGATAATTGGAGCATTGACAACTGGGAGGGGGTAGCCGGCGAGACGGGCTTCTTCGGCTTCTTCAATTTCGAGCTGGCGCTTGAGGCGGGTGTAGCGCATGCGGGCAGCGGGGGTGTTGAGGGAGAATGCGCGGGCGACGGAGGGGAAATCGATCTGGTTGGAGCATGTTAGAGGGTGAGACTGGGGGTACTCGAACACTGAGAGGATAGGAAAAATAAGTAGACAATGAGGCAGGTGTATGGGGGATGCAAAGACAAGAAAAGACATAGTAGTGTCAGAATACGACAGCTGGGGACATGATATGGTGAATTGGGCAGTCTCCGGGCTTTCGATAATATGCAAACGAGGGAACGTAGTTGGTCAAAAGGTAAGGATAAGCTCGAATGCATACAGACAATGAGACGAGGAGAAAGGAAGAGACAGACACTGGGATGATATATCCATCAAGGGTACCAACGGGAAGCAGTAGCAGGAAATAGGGAAGGGACAGAGCTCAACACAGCTCATCAGAGAAACCAAGACGGAGAAAGCAAAACTTCGAAGGGTGAAAGTGATATGAAAAGATGAGGTGCAAACAATAATCGGAGCATATGGAGCATGACTGACAACGCAATAACAGAAGCGGAAAGGGTGCAAACTTACATTCTTAAAGTCCGAGCTCAGAAGACATTGCCAAAGGAAGCGAGTATTATCATCAAGAGGAGGTCTTGGAGGCATCTTGACGAAAAGAAGGTGAAAAGTTCCGTGAAGATTGAAGTTTTTGAATGTCTCAGGAAGTAAGAATCCCGAATCCGATGTCTCAGGAAATGTGATTGTGAGAGAGTGTGAGGAGGTGTAGTGGGGCAGTTCTTATACCCTCTCCGGTGCGGTCAAAGAACTGGAGGCGCGGGGGAAACAACGGGGAACTGCAAGGAACTTGGATGTTGGAAACGGGTGGCCCTGCGGGGGGTGGAGGCGGTGGAAGTTGATGGCATTGTTTGCTCCGAGAACTGTCTGTTGAACGGGTGGAGGAGTTGTTGAAATGTCGGTAGGGAGATGGAGCGGCATCGTGTCCGATGGTTCTGAAAGAGAGAGGAGCCGCATACCTGTCAAGCATGCGAGAATGGCAGGATTAAACAAGAATCGGGCAGTCCTATGCGTCAAATTCCGGGAATGAAAGAGAAAGAACATTTCGAGAAGCCCCATCACCGGCATTGACGGGCAGAGAGCTCTTGTTCGAATCAACTGCATTCGAATCCGGAAGGGTTTGGCGGCTGGCCTGACAGAAGTCTTTGTTCATTGCTCCTCAGCTCAGGAATCTCGGGAAGCCATAGCTGATGCGGCAACATGCTGATTCCGTTTGCTTTACCTGCTTTCATGTAAGCCAGTGACCTCAACGCAGAATTGTGACATGTCATAGAATCTTGCCTCCTAAACGAGGGAGCGGCCAACAAGGGTTCCGAAATACATACCATCTCTCTCTCAATGTACTGTACCCCAAGCAGTCTGTTTGAAGCAGCTAGAGACATAACCTCCAACGCCGCATCCACCACAGAATTCACGAACAAAGGGTTCAAGTTTCGGCATTGCAGCGAGGTTCGTGTGCGATTTGTGAAGTGCTTGGTTCCGCCAATGTGAGCAAAGTGTAGAGCTTTACAAGGTCACATAAGCCGGCCTTTTGCACTACTCACTGCATCACAGCTGGTACTGTACAGACTCGTGGAATGTGAATTTGCCCCTCTTCGGCAGCCTGCCAAATGCTTTCATCAAGTACCGACAGGCGCATATTATCTGTATCCAGGTTAATAACACTGTGTTGTCGTGCAAAAAGATAAAACATAAGTACCTATTTCTTTGTTTCATTCCTGAGAGGTGTTGATGTTTCGAGCTGGTCGCAGGATCGGAACCATTACTCGTAGAGGAGCCCACTATGGATCTCGATAAGATCTTGATCGATTAAGCGAGCCAAGGCATGTCTTAGCCCCACATGGTTAAACGGTTCCTGGGCAATCGCCGGTCGCCGAGCTCCCATCTGTGAGAGGAGAGGGATGGCGAAAAATCTTCGTTGTTGAACACCCTCAATAACCGTGGTGAAGATCAGCTTTTCGACTCGCAGAATTGAATTCACTTTACTCGCCAGATCCCAGCACTCGAACGTCACAACTCTAGCGAATCCCTTTTGTTGTCTCTTCTCTACGCCAATTCAGCATCACGGAAAGACTCCCAATCACAAGCCTTCGCTAGCACTAGAAACGGCTTCCGGCAGAGTGTTTCTGGCTTAGTAGGGCGGACAAAAACGAACAATCGACGGGTCAAAGACAAGGGCGAAATCGAAAAAGCATCACGAGAACGCGGAAGTTCAAGAAGCGTTTTTAACCACCAACATCCTCTTCTCCGCTGCGACTTTCGGTTCAACGCTTCTGAAAAGTTTCACCCTTTTCCTTCCACCAAAAACAAGACCCCCTCAACTCGGGCCTCAACTCCACCACCGTCGAGCCTCTTCTCCTCCCCCAAGCGACAAACAAAATGGTTCGAAACATTGTGGTCCTCGGTGGTAGCTCCCACCCGCAGCTTACCGAAAGAATCTGCACAATGCTCGGAATCCCACCAGCTCAAACCATCCTGTCTAAGTTTGCCGTTGGAGAGACCAGAGTTGAGATTCAGGATAGTGTCCGTGGGAAGGATGTCTATGTCATTCAGTCGGGCAGTGGAAAGGTCAACGACAACATTATGGAACTCCTCATCACCATTTCCGCCTGCAAGACGGCGTCAGCAAAGAAGGTTACGGCCGTGATGCCTCTGTTTCCCTACAGCCGTCAGCCCGACATTCCCTACAACAAGATTGGGGCTCCACTCTCGAAAGCGCCGTCCGTTAGAAACGAACCCTACACCTTTGAGTCCCGTCCTGCCACTCCCGGAGGTCACGATCCTGCCCAACTCTCTCCAACTCAACTCACATCCGGCCTTGAAAGGGAGCTCAACCGAGTAGCCGAGCGTGGAGGCGACACATACAACCCCCGTAGGAATGGCCGTGCCTCGCAAGCTCCTACTCCGCTCCGTCTCTCGTTTGCCGAGCACCGCGGAACGACCGGCCCACCATCTCTTTCGGGTGGTGAGTGCAACCCAAACAACCACTCCTACAAGCCATCCTTTGGTTATCGTCAATGGGTCGCCCAGGCTGGTACTCTCATTGCCTCTCTTCTCACCTGCGCTGGCGCCGATCACATCATCACCATGGACCTCCACGACCCACAGTACCAGGGTTTCTTTGACATCCCAGTGGACAACCTCTATGCCCGTCCACTCCTCAAGCGTTACATTCAACACAACATTCCCAACTACCAGGAAGCCGTCATTGTCTCTCCCGACGCCGGTGGAGCCAAACGTGCCACTGCCATCGCCGACGCTCTCGGAATGGAATTCGCTCTTATCCACAAGGTAGACCACACCTCCCGGCGGCTAGACGCCATGGCCGCTCCTCCCAATGGCTCCGCCCTCGCTGGCTTTGGACCCGGTGGACCCCCAGGAGCATCCAACGGTGGTGGCTCCTCCCAAGCAGGACCTTCCCACTCCCACAGTGGCAGTCTGTCCCATGCCGCCGCATCCCGCGCTGCCGGACCCGCAAGAGGAGAAACCACCGTCCCACCAACACCAGCCTCACCCCTTCCCAACCGCACCCCCCAAGCCCAGGATCCAACTGACCCCACCATCCAGGAACGCCGCACCGCCACTCGCTCCACTCCAGGCCGCACCCACGCAACCATGATGCTCGTCGGCAACCTCAAAGACAAGGTCGCCATCATCGTGGACGATCTGGTTGACACTGGCAACACAATTACTCGCGCCGCCAAGCTCGTCAAGGAGCGTGGAGGAGCCACCAAGGTCTATGCCATTGTCACGCACGCCATTCTTTCCGGGGATGCAATTGAGAGAATCAACGCCAGTGCTTTGGACAGGGTTGTGGTGACCAACTCGGTTCCACAGGGGGAGCACTTGAGGAGGTGTCACAAGTTGGAGGTGTTGGATGTGAGCAGTGTTTTCGCTGAGGTGAGTTCCTACCGTGATAGAGTCGGATGCGGGTAAAAGCTAACACGCGAGTAGGCTATCCGAAGAGTCCATCACGGCGAGAGTATTAGTGTTCTCTTCCAGTTTGATTAGTCGACTCTTCGTACCGCAACGGCATTACCGTCCACACTTTCGGCTTTGACATGGCCTCAATATCATTCAATACCATCGAGTTGGATACCCTCTTTTACAACCAAAAAAGCTGCCCTAGATTCCCCTTTCTCCTTTCATACCTCGTTTATCCTCGTCATCTCCTAGCAGCTATCCGTCTCCGTTTCTTTTAGTTTGAATACCTATCATACCGATTTTCTCATCTGCCCAATCTGTGGGTTTCTATTCGCATCGTGAGCGAGCGAGCATCGTTATTTCGTTATATCTTGTTGTTTAAAGGGCTGGGAAAAGATGATTTCCTTTGTTTCGTGTTTTGTGTTTGGGTGATGGCTGAAAGGTGATCAAAAAAAGGCGTAGTGGAGTTATGTAGCGTTGTAGCTGAATTTATTAGTTTTCGTTTTTTTTACGTTACTTCATGCTGTCCTTCTCTCTTTTTCAAACGTGAAAATGACTTGCAACTGCTTGCATTAGAGATGTACGTCAGTTCATGAAGTAACACCTGCTAACTTTCCCCAGGTACTACTACTTGTCCGTCACTTTATCCAGTCTCAGTCCGCTAGTCCATCTGCCAGACAAGCAAAAGGATACAGGCAATGCTTCCAAGCGGAATTGAACCGCTGATCTCATCATCTCGACGTTCCCTAGAGTTGTACACGGGGTTCGTACTAGTGATGCGCCTTACCACTGGGCCATGGAAGCCGGTGATATGTCGGCATCCCGGGTTGCTTTTTCGGAAGCTTTGCTCGGAGGTCATAATCGGGAATGGAAAGACCAAAAGACAGGGTCCCCTGTGCTTCCAAGCGGAATTGAACCGCTGATCTCATCATCAGCTACTCTCCCGAATTGCTTCTTGCTCTCTTGAAAAGCTTACTAGTGATGCGCCTTACCACTGGGCCATGGAAGCTTCTGATATGCCGACAATACGAGCTTGGTTTCCGACTTTCAAAACAGGGCACTTAGCTGCCATTGGAAGCGATGAGACAAAAAGAGTACGGCGTGCTTCCAAGCGGAATTGAACCGCTGATCTCATCATCGCTACCTTTCTCAACAGATTCTTTCTTGCGAGATGGCTACTAGTGATGCGCCTTACCACTGGGCCATGGAAGCCGGTGTTATGTGGGGTTCGCGGGCTGGGGTTCGACTTTTGGCTGTTTTGGCTCCAGTTCCGCTGATGGCGAGCACCGAGAGACAAAACGGACACGCCGCTTGCTTCCAAGCGGAATTGAACCGCTGGTCTCATCATCAGCTACTGGGTGAGACTGATGGCACCTCAGACTGCCCAGTTTACTAGTGATGCGCCTTACCACTGGGCCATGGAAGCAATTGATACATTCACATTCCAATTTGCTTTTGGTCCGGTTGTCCCAAAGCACCAAAAAAGCAGCGGGCAAAAGCAGAGTCCCTATGCTTCCAAGCGGAATTGAACCGCTGATCTCATCATAGACTACCGACCGGTGCTGGTTGAAGTCCCGGGAATCCGGTTACTGGTTACTAGTGATGCGCCTTACCACTGGGCCATGGAAGCAGGCGATATCGGTATGCCGAGTTAAGCTTACAGCAGGCTTTAAAACGGCAAGGAGCAGAAACGCATCAAGGGACAAAAGATTACATCCACTGCTTCTAAGCGGAATTGAACCGCTGATCACATCATTAGCTACCAGATGCACTATCCTGTCATGTATCCTGACGTGACGAAGAGGTGACCATTACTAGTGATGCGCCTTACCACTGGGCCATGGAAGCTGGACATGAAGCGAGAAGTCAGCATTACCAATATGGCATAACGCAGTACTCGCCTGCCACTGGCATCCTAGCTGTACAGACTTATGCTCGGATACTTGGTATATTGCTGCCATTTAAGAGGTATGGGCCCATTTAATACGATTTGTCCGAGCATCTCCAGCTAACAACTGCCTAAAGCAACGATATCCAGATATCGACTGAGTTATACAAGTATGTTGTTGCTATCTCGGCAGCTTGGCTCCACACATCCAGCAGTACGTATGATGTGGCTTCTCTGCTTCAGGGACCCATTTATGGCCCGGACCGCCGTGGACAATGTTTTGACAGACCTGGACTCCTTGTTGTCTGAGTTGCCTCAGACGAGCTTGCATTATGGCTCTTGGGCATGGGCCGGATGGAGCGGTGGAGGATGTGGATGGGCCGTTACCCATGGTGTTTTGAATCAGATGGCTGAGAATATTAATGGGGAAGTTTGTTTGAGGAAGAGATACTTGCTGAGGGAGGCAGACTCCTGGTAGGAGGTTTATATGGACTCAAATTTCGTCCTATTGTTGGGAGAGCGGAGGAGGATGAGTGTGGAGAAGGGACGGAGTGGTCTCATGGTTTCTAGGCTCTGTTGTTGTACTTCTAAGTTACATGATCATTCGGGCCTTGTGAATTATGGCAATTCTCGAGGGTGAGCCTTTGAGTGAGTACTTATGTGCCGGATCCAAATCTACCCGAGAAGCAGAGCTAATATGCAGTTTAGAGTAGCATCTTGGCCGGATCCCAAAGACCGAAATCAGGAAGTATGGATAACTTCAAAAAGAAAGTGCGATTCACACGTCTAGTGGAATAAAGGACACAATAGCATGCCACATAGTATGTACATTTGGCTTCACTGTATTTACTTACTCAAATGCGCACAAGCTTACATGCTCTTGGCAGTTTGCATACATGTAGATGCATTTCGTCAGTGCCGAGCTCCCAGGAACAGCATCTCCGGGACCCCTCTTGTTATTTCTCCACACTACTAAGTACTTACTTTTCAATCACATCATCTTCCACCCCACCACAACGGTGGATCTTTCTATGTACGCGTTATTCAGAGCGCCTCCTTTGTAACGACAACTTTGATGGCTATTTTTGCCTGTGAAGACGAGATCACGACAACACATCAGCTCGATATAATTCATTTAGGGAAGCATACTACGTCGTACGACGTCGACTTGAGGAAGTAGAAAGAGGTATTGATAGCCTGTTCTTTGCCGAGAACCCTTTGCGAGAGTAAGCTAACTGAACCAGGACTTTCCGACATTCGAATTCCCCTGTTGTTCATGAACTATGAGTTCGGAATATCGACATTCTTAAGATTATCAGCCTGAAAGATCACCAGTACACATTTCTCTGGTGGTACACCGGTGGCTTGTCTTGTCTCGCCCCACAAGTCCAACAGAACTCTTCATTGTGGTCCAGAACCGATACCCAGTTATGAGACGATCTCGAGCATCGGCGGGGCATTCCATGATTCTGCAACTCTCGAAGGCGGGAGTTCATAGTGCTCTTTGGGATGGTGCTTCTCCCTGGCATTGTCGTTAGTGTTGAAGAAGTTGAGTGGGGTTGGATTGTTGTTAGATGGAGTTCATCAATTTTGGAAGTCCCTCTTGAATGAAGTTGAGCGTGGACTTTATGAGCGTTGCAGGGCCTCGATGAGTCTACGTGGCATACATGAGGAACGTATCGGATGCGTGTGAGCAATAATTCCGAGACAGAGTGTTGGACCAAGCAAAACATGCATGCATGATATGCGGTTTAAATTTCTCGATATTCTCCCCTAAGGCAAGCCCTCTCACTTTTATTGCTAACACTAACGAGTTCTCAGCTAATCTTCACCATCCCAAGCCACATGCAATCCTCGACAATAGCCCTTACTTCATCTTAACCGCCGAGCACGAGACGCAAAAATACATGGGGTATGCTATCACCTCGACAAAGGAATGCGCTTCTTCCTGGCATCTAGAAGGAAATTCACTGGCCCTGAGCTTAAAATGGATTACTTCCATCTCGAGCTTTGTGATCCTTGTTCTTTGAGCAATATCCATGGCTGCTACCTGCGTTAGAACTATGCTGGTTGCTTGATTGCAATTTGATGGATCAGACTCTAGGAGCTGTAGGAGATTGAAGGTTGGGTTATTGACTAAACGTGCAGGAGATCTCGAGACATGACTTATGGTTTCGTCCGAGAGGTGATGAGGTAGTTTCGTGGCTCACACTTGTCGTTGGAGTTCCTAGAACGTGTTTGACATCAAGAACAGCGTTACATACCACCCAATCAAAAGCACCTCGCTTCAGAAGTATGCTTCCCGATCTAGTCCCATAAATTTAGATGTATTGATACTAACGCAAATCTCCAGAGACATTGCATCTTGATACTGGCCAGCATGCCAGCAAGCCCCAATAAAGTTGACTCCTTTCTTCGATCATTCTTCCCTGGCGGTCAAATCACCTGAAACGAAAATGTCCCAAAAACTCAGCACCTGTTTTGGCGCCGCACTTCACACAAAACTCGGTGTTATAACCCTGTATCCTCATCCAACTGTGCTGCCGCTCCGGACAGGATGGTATATTCCCTCTGTAATGACGTTCAAGTCGGGCAATAACTGCGTACATGTTCTCTTTGGTGATTACAGGGCGCCCCGGCATATCGGATCTGATAATGGTTCGTGGTACAGAGAGTAAGGTAAGTTTGGAGAGGAGAGGGGTTGTGAGTGATCGAACAGATGGGGGTTCGAGCAACACGGAAGGGCTTACGAGAGGTGTTATATGTGGGTTATGAAGAGAAAATAAGAACGTGGAAGACACCTCACTGGGATACCATGCGTATGCTTGTGCCTAAGAAACTTTTAGGGCTACTGAACGTGATCATTACAGTGATGGCCACTTCGGGGAAGAGCATGGCTTTACTTGCTTGGGATATGCTTTGTGGGACTCTTCGTGCTGTACCGTCATAATTCGACTGCTTGAAATCAAGGCTCGAGGTGGCTAGTGCTGCAGAAGTGATATATCACGGTCAAGGGCCGTTTCACAGAACTTGAGGGATATCGAGCGTGAAATTCCTTGAAGCAGTACTGGGAGAGGACAGATCAGGTAGCTCAGTGGTAATTTCCTTGCGTTCAACTCTAACAACTTACTGACAAAAATAATAGCAAATAAATATCCGAAACCAACCCCAACAAGCAATGGGCCTCTCATATGTGCCCTACGTAGCTACTTCTTGGTGGTGGCATTAAAGCGTGATCGTGTAGCGTCGGTACCAGCAACAAAGAATACAGAAATCCGCCGGATGGCCTAATACCGTAAGCCATACATGACTCCGAGTCGGATACATTTCATCATTGCACCGAGGTGGAATGCGGCCCCCGTATGCGTTAATCCAGTTCTGTTGTACCCTCCACAATTCATCAACGGTGATGAAACGTCTTATCGTCATCCTGAAACTATGAGTGGGCTTGCTATGGCCTGTGTTTGTGGCCTATATAGCTATTGTGCTCAACTCTCGTACTGGTTTTTGATTGTTGGTAAGTATAGTAGGTACCGGTGTTTGAAAGCGGATATATGAGTGGGGAATGAATATTGCCGAAGAACTATAAGCTTGGAATGGTAGTGAAGTACATTTGCTTATATACCTAAGGTGTTTCGAGTCGTTGGTAAAGGTAAGAAAGCGTGGATGACACAGGGCTATTCTAAGGCGTGTGCACGTTCGTACGTGTCTTCAATTCTGGTTGGGTATCACTGGTAGGCACAAGCTAAGAGCAAACGGACCGGTGGCTGCATTTATTGGGATTCCGGATGAGACTGATATGACTTTCTGTATGTTTTGGTTACCACTTTAGTCCGCAATTCCAGCAATAGCCATTGAAAGGTGGGGCATCAACAGTAATCCAAAGATGAGAACTAGTGCATGGGCGAGTATTTGCCTTCCCAAGCTCCTTCGCTCGGTTCTCCCATACGCGCTTTGGAACATTGTTGACTCTCGTTCCAGGTTCATGTTTGGTTTTGTTGATGTCTTCCATTTTAGATGTGTGATAGCTTCAACCGGAAGGATTCTGTGTATGTTGGGTTTAGGATGAGTTGATTGATGAATATCAAACATTGGAGTCGGATGATGGAAAACCAACTGTTCGTGAGCTCGTGAGTTGCTTTATGTCCGTTTGAAGCCTCATGATTGCTGCGAGTATCGGTGTATTCCAACGTTTGGATGCTCTTAGAAGTGGGGTCGTAGCTCATGTTCGCCGTATTCACAAGCCAAGATGGACAGTACAATTGAAGCAAGCATGTGACTTCAGAACGAAAGCAGTAGCCTTTCGGAATGCTCAAAGAGACATAAAGAGTGGGCTTGGCTGAAAGAGAAAAAACGTATAACCCGAGAGCATCATGATCTGCCTTATCCTAGACACGGCTCCTACAGCCTCTAAGGTCTAGCAACCCCGCAAGTCCAACAACCAGTTTCGGGACACTGCCTGGTTCTTGCTCTAATTCGCACGACATCGTGTCTCCCAGCTCCACATTGCATACGGTTCTGGCCCGTACCAACGCCGTCCTTACGATCCCACCATTGATCTTCGGAAACCTCGCGCATTCTGGCTGGAGGCAATGAAACCAGGACTCAAGTTATAAGGTTTGATGGTGGAAGATTTGTATGTCCTTGGATTCGTTATTAAGCGGAAGGGTGCTATCAAAGCGGAGGATTTTGAAGGTATTAATAGATCTTTCTTTCTTTCATCTGGAATTAAGAATGAATGGATAACACTTGTAAGTGCTACAGACAGCAGCATATAGAGGATGGGTAGCTGACCTGGCCTGCCGGTGAAGAAGCGAGAAAAGCGGATGAAACCAAAAAGCAAAAATTATTGGACAAACGGGGAGTTGAACCCCGGACCTCCCCCACTTAAACGCTGAATTCCGAAGAATCAGACATGCTAAGGGGGTGTCATACCGCCTAGACCATTCGCCCGTAGATATATGCTACAGCGCAACAAAACAATTTTGTTACTCCGTTTTGCCGTCTCCGATCGCTTTTCTGAGGAGTAGGCATAGGGAAAGAGCAGTCCGTTCTATAGCCCACCACCATACATAAATTCATTCTGTATCACTAAAATATTGAGCCTCGCAAAGTTATCAGTATTTCCGTTAGAGAGACTGTAGATTATGTTGGAGACACGCAAAGGACGCAACTTTATAAGAAGTCACGTGCTTTGCGGGTAGAAGTCGAAGGGGAAAGAACACTCATTGTCTTTACTGTCACCATCCAGATTTTTGCATCCTCATAACAACAACGCAACAAGAACTTTGGCCTTGCGCCCAATTCGCAACTCCTTTCCGAAGGATCGGGAGCTGTTATCAGAATCAGTTGCTCAGTATCTAAAGGTAGCATCTCTCTTTCCGCTCGACGTCTCCCGCCAATGAACAACTTCCTTACCCACCATCACAGCTCGAGGATCAAGAATAACAGGTCTGAAATTGGCAACCTCGAATAGCATAGAGTCGCCCCTCAGATTGCGCCGACGTGCAAACCGTCCGAACCCCTTCGACCTCGTTCCATTCTCTCCGCCCGAAACTGCAACGACCAGAACGATCGACAAAACCTCCGAAAATGAGCAGCAAGCCGAGCGACCTACTGGATTTGGAGCGCCTGATTGCAGAAGAAGAAGCGCAACTCAGGAGACAGACCGAGGCGTCGGAGTTGCGGAAGAGGAAGCTTGCAGCTCGACTTTCCGAAGCGAAAGAAGCACTCGAGGAGGAGAAGTCTCGCAAGATCGCCAAACTACATTCGGCCATCCAAGGCGAGTTCTATTCGGCTCTGGGACATGCCTACGCCGAGCTGCCTACCGAAACCGTGGATGATGCTATGAGGGAATGGACCCAGACGTTGAGAGAGATGGTTCCCATCAAGAAGGTGCAGGAAACCCCACGAGGACCCGTCACTAGAGAGGAGATGGCCGCTACTTGTGAATCTTGGCCGTGGAGGAAACGATGTGGAGAGTTCTGGATCCCTCGCCTCACTGGCAAGATCGATGCAAAGCTTTCCGATGCTCAGGAGGAGACCTTTCAGATTGCTGCCGTTGGAGAACCTCGGCCTGACTATACCTGTGAGGCTTGCAAAAGTGGTTTGGGAGCATTTCGCTGGTGTTTGTTCAGGAAGGTAGTAACACTTAGAAACGGGCCGAATGGAAAGCCTATTTTCATTTGGGATCCTCGAGGCTGTGCAAACTGTGTTCAAAATGGAAAGCAATGCGAGGCCGTGGAAGAGTAGATACTATCGTTAAGATCTACTTGTGAAAGAAAGCCAGAATATTCCGGTGTGAATAACATAGGGCATCGATATAGAATAAGCAGTACTTTAGGTATGGAGCGCTATAGTTCCAAGAAACAGTGCCACAAAACAACTGTGTCTAGTCTACTTAAAAAGTAACTACCGTCTTTGAGGTACAGTCAATCACGGAGCAGCAAAAGTGTTCAGACGCCGCAGACCGGCGTCCTACTCACTGTCGATCCCACTACCTTGATTGGGATTCGAACTGGGGCCCCTCCGATTTGGTTTCAGCTCTCCATGTTTTAACACGTACACAACTGCTGTGCTAGGGACCCCTCTATGTTCTTAAGTACCCATGAAGGATGCTAAGTTAGCCCGTTTCTCTTTCTCGTGCCATACTGGTGGCTCACCTGAGTTTGCGCTGCTGCTACTCCTCGTCGTTTATACATCGCTATGTCTGCCATCGTGTCCCTCTAATCTGAAAAATCCGGTGTATTATTGTCGTTGTAATGTGCTTTCAGTACCGTACTTGTTGTGACATATCGGACGTCGAGGTAGCAGGACAGTTCCTATCTATTTCCACCGTCTTAGGTTGGTGCTTGAGGCCTTTCGGCACAAGGTTTTTCACGAGAGACGACCAAGACTGGTAATTATTCGCCCAGAATGATTGTGGTAGTAACAAGAGAACTTGATTTAGAGCTACAGAACCAAGCAAGACGAAAACCCAGAAAACCCAGCCGAAATAGTGCTATGAAACCCTAGAACATGTTGACAAGAATGACAGCAAAGTCGACTATGCGTAAACAAAAGGAAAATATGCAGATGTGAGAGGCGGTTGCCCTGAAAGGAAAAGAGAAGGCAGTTGAGGCAGATCTGCACCGCCTTGAACATGAAAGAAAGAAGGAAACACACAACCTGTTCAAAAGGCTGCATGAAAGTGCAAGAACAAAGGAAACCCATCCAAAAGAGAGCCAAACAGTCCACACCGGACCGTAAAATCCACGAACTTTTCCATCCCAATGACGTATCCAATGCAAACTCCTAAGCAACCGCCACAAACACCGCCGTCACCACCGCCGCAAACACAATCCCTATTATCATACTCTGCAGAAAGATAACATCTTGAATCTTCCTCAGCACTTCTTCCTCCACCCGTTGCTCTCTCTCAAGAATCTTCCTCAGGAAATTCCTTCCTTGATACTTCTCCTTCCACACGCTCTCATGGCTCATCGACTCCTTGACTGCCACCTCGGTCGCCCCCTTCAGCTCGACATTCTGCACATCCTTCTCGACATCGAATGACACATTGCTCTCCTCATCACCTGGCCAAAGCTCCCATGGCTTCAACTGACGGTGGTGCAATCCGTGAAGAACGACACACATTCCCTGCATACCCGCAACGAAGGTCGCCATTCCTAACAACTGGAACGGCATACCAGCAAAGCCTCGAGTCCATCGGTCAAAACCGGAACGGTCCACGAACATAGCACCGCTGATCGCAAATCCAACCAACATCATGGCAATTCCTAAGCCACGCGCGAACCAAACTCGAGGAGGATTGGCATTATGAATGCTCCACCGGATGAAGTTTGGATGCGCCTGCCTCCGCAATGTCCATTCAACATGTTTAGCAATAGGTGCAAAGCAGGATGGATGAGTGGTATGTGTCAGAGCCTTTATTGCGCTAATCCGGTCGACGTCTGAAATGTTGAGCTCTCGTGGGGAGGAAGGATGGAGGTAGAGGGCTACAATCTTTGCGGTCTCGATGCGAAAGGGCTGGATGGTGAATGGCTGCCACTTTTGGTCGATGGAGGTGAAGACCTCGGCGGCAGCAGAGCGGAAGCTTTGCTTGGGGGTTTGAGGAGCGGAAGATGGAGGTGGTGGAGAGAGGAATGGGGCAATGTTTGAGGCCTGGTTGGGAGACTGAGACACTGCCCATGGGGTGATATAGGCAGGTGATGGTGGGGCTACGGTAGTCCGGTTGGAATCTCCGCCCGCAGACCCGGGAGGTGTGTTGAAGGGATCGACATAGCCGCCAGTAAAGCTGGGGGCATGGGTTGAGGGGAAGGGCGAGCCGAAGGTTGAAGTGTAGTTCGGGCTTTGGGCGGAGTTATGGAGGGCGGCTTCAGAGAGGACCTTGTAGGCGTACTCGACATTCTCGCCTTTCAAGTCTTTTGTGAGGTCTGCTGTCGATCCACCGGCAGTGCTGGGGTTCTGTGGGGTGTCTTTCCATTCAGGTGCCAGAGCCTTCTCGGATTCTGGGAGGGCGTTGAAACGCTTCTCATAATCCTTGAACCATAAGAGGAACTGAAGATTCTCGGCAGAATGCTCCACATATGTAAGATAGTTCATAAACTCGCGAGTAGTCAAGGGCTGGCAAATTCATTAGCTTCGATAATCATAAGTATGAACAAGAAGACTACTCACTGGGCAAGTTCCTCCATCTAATATCCTGTCAAATGATAGTGAATCTGGAACACCACATTTGATCTTGCTGACATCTCCATCTTCGATATCAACATATGTTGAAACTGAGCTCCGGAGGCTTGGTGGCCGATATGTGATTGGGACCTTAGGCATGATGTGTATGCTGTGGATGGGCTGAAAGTGAAATAATCCTAGCGAGTACTACTGGCAGACCCGTGTATTCCTTGAAACAATGCTGAGCAGCCTGGGCGAGAGTGCTACTGGCTCTTTATCTGCACAGAAGAATTCCAGAAAATCGAGATCTGTTTCTACAAAGTATGCAGAGCCGAAGATCGAGATCTGCAGGAACGGTCGGAATAATATTCCGTCGGCCTTTCTGGATGATGTATCGGAGCCTGAGCGTGAAGTCCTGGGATATTGAAGTGGTGTTGATAAGAACCGTGGAAAATGATTCGCACGTGGGTTAGAAGTGAATGTCGAAACGGGACAGAGCCTTGTAAGATCGAAGGAGCTAATCTGTATTGATCGAAAACGCAGGTGTATATTCCGAAACAGTCAACCAGTGTGAGACCTACAGAGAAGAGTCAGTACAGAGCGTTACCCGGCAATATATCCCGAGGTTCACAAACTTTCAAGTTGACGTTGAGACAGTATGACGAAAGAACAGTATGCAGACAGCAGACGATATACCAAATAATCCGTATCTTGGGGGATGTGCTCCCTATTATACCAGCGCTCAGTGTCGGCCCCAGCTTTGCAGATTTGAATCTGGCGCTAGAAATGAGCTTAAATTCATCTCCCTGTAACCATGCAAACCGGCGCAGCCATCCGGCCCAGATCTGGATTCACTATCAGTGCAAGTTTGCGGAACAGGAAATAGAGTCGAAGAAAAAGACATGTGTAACTGGAAAAAGAAAGGTGAAAGGAACATGTCGAAGCCCTAGACTTGCATCAGAGAGTGGGACTAGAAACAGGAGTACGATTGGTAACATTCTTCCAGATGCCAATGCCCATGCCAATGCAAAGGCATGCACGGATTTGGACTTCAGCTGAACAATGTGCCATTGGATAAGGTAGATAAGGTGTGGATACAAACCATACAGCATATATATTGAATCCTTGACCAGGTTTGAACCTTGATTGCTACTATCAAGGTACTACCAAAGCCGTCGAGTTTTCCGGCGTAAAGAGGGCTTTAGCGGGATAGCCATGATATCTGCTGCAATGCTGTTAATGTTCATACGAGAAGACCAACTTCCACAGTTACAATAATGCGGTGTATTTCCTGGCGCCAGCCATGTCCCTGGTGTTCTGCATCTCCACACATGTCCGAGCTTCATCAGAAGCTGTCAATGCTCCAGTTCGCCTTCCGCAAGGAGTACTCAAACGGTCTAACTCAGACAAGTACGCTCGTATCCGTATCTCCGAAGCAATCAAACTAGCAGATCCTTCAAGTTCAAGTCAGGGAAACTTGAATCTTTGGTGGGCTAGATGTCAACGGGAAACGGTTCAGTACACCATGTTTCGTCGCCTCCTGCCGAACCTTAGAGCAATATCTAGCTTGACAGAGACCTGTAAGGGCAACGGACAGTAGTGCGTACGCTAACCAAGCCACGATAGTAAGTGCATCGGCATCGACGACATCTTCAGCTTCTCTCCAGTATGAGATCCACGCCCGCGGCTTGCATCACCATGCTCCTAGATTCCGCAGGAACGAGAATCAAATAATGCCCCTCGGAATTCGGCCAGCCGTCAAGCCCTCATGTCTTTCCTTGTAACTCGGCAACATTGTCTAGGAATCCGACTCAGAGGAGATTCCACTCGCCCAGCCGCCGAGTTCAAGACAATTTAGACAGGTTCAGCTGGAGGTCCGCAGGTGGCACTGCAGGTTGCACCGAAGGCACTTTAAGCTCTGGAGAGTAACCTACCGGAAAAAGCAAAGGCTTGAGGCACTCGCAATTCTCCAAAGTGCTTGCATGAAGACCAGCAGGCATCTCAGTCACCGAAATCCCGTCCAAATCGGTATTGGTGGGGAAGCTTTTCAGCTTCCTGACGTCTGTCAGCAGGCTAGCTGCGTGAGGTTTCGGTGCCGAAAATCAAGACGTTTCTCCTTTCATATTGCGGCTCAACTCATCGGCGCGCTTGAACCTGAAAGGTGCTGTCAATCTGAATTGGAGCCGTTAAGCAGATTTGTGTAACTTCCGTGCCCTATGCGACAAGTGGTTTTGGCGTTGTGTAACTTACAGGCCGACCATCAAAGTTTTTTCGGTTAAGTTGACAGCTAAATGTAACATGGAAAATGATTTTTTCCACGCCAAGTTACACGGTCGCTGGATTGTCCGGATCCTTTGTTTGCATCACAGAATTGACAACTTGCACCACCATAGAGGTTCCGATGCCAGCCCATCTTCGCGAACTTGCACGTTTGTTCATGTACATCCAATTGCTCGTTATTTTAGGGTGCATTTTGAAACGTGTAAGTTGCGGGTTCCATATTGTTTGTATACGAGAATTACATTGTATTGTGCACCTCTACTACTGCACCTCCGCCTCTAGATTATGCTCTACCTGATAATGCGACCGATGAAAGTGACCTTATATATGGAGTGATGAGAGTCGCGATCGATGAGCGACAAGAAAAAAAAACAAATAAACAAAATACAAGCCCAACCAAATCCGACCGACCCATCCATGATGCACTGCTATTATTCCAGAAAAAAAACCGCTCCATATCCGCAAATGCACTCTTCACTAACTGTGACAGAGTCGGAATAAAACTGACCGTAAAAAAAGAGAGTAGAATAGTAGTAGGGGGTGATGGAAGAACATGAACAAGAAGGAGCGGCGATACAAAGTTGATCGATCGCAATCGCGATAAACCCAGAAAAAGAAAGAAAAACCGCCAGGAGAAAACAAAAGAGATGGAATTCAACGCTGTTATACATGCATTAGCAGATGGAATCGGTGATCGGAGGGATTGCGATCGTACCTTGAAGAACCAACGACAGCCCAAACGCCAGGATATATGCGAGCGACGACAATAGAAGAATGGCAGAGTTACATCTCTGCGAGGAGTCTCCTTCTGGCTTCTTCGGTTTCGGCAGAGGCGACCTTCTTCTCTTCTTGGACCTTCTTTCGGCCAGCTTTGATGGCTGCGGCCTTTTCATTTGCAATCTTTGCATCGGTGGAGGCTTGTGGCTCAAAGCTCGTAGCCTGCTTCCTCGTTCGGCTGGTCTTCTTGCCCGTGCCGGTTGGTTCTGTAGTGCCATCGGCTCCCTCAGCAGCCAACTTGGCGGCCGCTGTCTTTCTTGTGACCCTTGGTTGTTTCGTTGCTGGTGGGGTAGCAGCGACTGGCTTTGGTCCATCGGATGGGCCAACCTTCTTCTTGGCGGCAGAAGACCTTGATGCAAGTTTGATCTTTGTAGACCTTGCAGTCCTACCGGACGGGGATGGCAGGTCGTCTGTACTCGGAGCTGGGATGATTGGGAAGTTCTTGCCCATATACTTGCGGGTATCCTGTTGATGATTAGAGACGTTAACTTGGGGTAGAGCGACAACCTTTGGTGGCGAGGCGGCGACTGGTACCGACTGGCTCCCGGCATCAGCAGCAGACCCGATACCGATGACAGTCGTTGCTCTGGTGGGAGTCTTCTCGTTGTCTTCGGCGTTCCCTGGAGCAGCCATTGTTCTTGGAGCGCGAGGGGTGGTATCTGTGTCGCCAGCTGGTCCAGAAACTTCGTTCTCTTTGTCTGAATCTCCATGATTGGTGATGGTACTGTCAGACAGTGAGGGGTCTGTGTTGCCGGCAGAGTCTTGGAGTTCCTCGCGGTCCTCGTGGATGGTGGACTGTCATCGTCAGCGGGAGTGGACCTGTAGAGTGGATGATCAAACCTCGTCTTCAGAATCCTCGTGTAGCCTGAAGATATTGAGTATATCCTTCGTGGCTATGGCCTTGTCTACGACACGGCGAAAGTTTTTGTCGGTGAACTTGGAGATCTTGTGCTGCTCTTTCTCAAGTTTGCACATGTAGTCCAGGCTCGGATCAACGTCATCATCCAGTTGGTAGAGCATCGTTTCTCTGTCCAACTTGCCATGAACCCGAATGTCACTTGGTAGACCATCGCCGAACCGAACCCGTACCTTTTTGATCTCGGCCGACGAGCTCCTGGCAAGCGATGGAACAGGTGGTGGGCCACTACTCCCGACAGATACCCTGGATGGTGTGCGAGTCGGGGTAGATGTTGGGGTCTGCTCCCAAGTCGTCAGTCATGTCCGATATGGTGCAAACGAAGAAGAAATGTGATGGAATTGGTAGTAAAGACAGAGGGGGTTGACTTACTACTTTCTGGCGCTTTCTTGGTGACTCTACCAAGTCGAAGGTCTCACGAGTGATGGCGGGTGGAATAATCTCTACACCGGGTTCGGTCTTGATATGCACAGCCGACATTCCTTCAGCGAGATTGGGGAATGGCGAGCTGTTAGACGCTGGTGGCAGAGGCGAAGAGGGTAAATTGGCTGTATTAGACAAGGGAGCCGCCGGTTCCGAAGAGGTGACTTGTTGAGGCTGAGTTTGGGTAGAAGTCAAGAGCGGATCGATGTCCATTGGCTCTGTCTTGTACTGGGCCTCGAAAGTTCCGCTGGGTGGCGCCTCTGTCTGGTCTGAAGGTACAACTGGTTCTGACGCACTCTCGTTTGCGAGGAGCTTCAGTTGATCTTGTGCCGCCCGGTATTTCGAAACAATGCCTTGCTCGACCTGGTGGCGGGTCTTTTCTGGTGTCCATCCCATCATGTCGGCCATCATAGTTTGACAGGTGTAGAGGATGCATTGTCGCTGGTCGGCCTCAAATCGAGCCAAACACGACTTGGACGACCATGAGATACCCCAGACCTCCTGGCACTTGGCCGCCATGAGGTTACGGAAGGCCGTCACTTTACCTTTTGCCTTCTTTGTACCTGGGTAGATTCCCAGATCGTACCTCCCTTGTTCTAAGCTGGTGAGTGCTGCATATTCGGCGGCTGTAAGGATGCGGGGAAAGTGAGCACCAAATCGCACGGGCGGGCGCTTCAGGTCTCTCTCGGCGTCGAGCTCAATCATGCGGTCTCGAATTGGTTTCGGGAGGGAAGCTGGGATAGGAAAGGTAAAATGAACTCCGTTGAATCCGCCATTGTAGCTGCCAGACTTGTCCTCGACCAGAGCCCGGATGTGTTCCTCACCAACTCTGTCTGCCGAAGATGCCATTGGTGGAGTCGAGCTTGTGCCCACAGACGATGATCCGACGGGAGCTGATGACTGGACAGGCGCTGGTGGAGGAGGGTTGTCGGCCATGGTGGATTGGTCGGTCGGCGATGACAGTGGGGTTTGGAAGGGTGTAAAGGTTTGCGGAGAATTTTTCATTTTTTTCCATCGTTGCTTTGCGCTTCAGAGTATCGCTTATGTAAGCGGCACCCCCACCTCGAGCTCGAGGTCATTTCGGTGCCTGGCTAAAGGCGATAGCCCGTTTGATTTGCAGCAATCCCGAATACTGTAGGCACGATCTTATGCAAGTCATATTTGGTACCGATAAACGAGGATCTAATTAAAGACCAGACGGACGAGCGAAAGCTGTTAGGCTGTGCTCGCTTGCTGGCGGGGTTGGCCAACATCACGATCACGTGTTATGAATACAACCACCCGGTTGGAACTCCAACCCTCGCCTTGAAGATAACTATGATGCATGCGAGTGTTTATTGTTTCCCTTTCAATTCCATATCAATCTAATTAATAGCCTTAAACCCAACAGTGCCCTGAATGATAACAAATTACACATAGTAGCTTCCCTGATCGATCCGCCGGCCTCCGTTTGCTCCATGGTTCATCATTCCGAAGAACAGCCCGTAGGCTCATAGCTCATCTTGTCTCAAGAATTGCCAGTCCTTGTTTCCTTAGAAGTAGGTCCTGGCGAGATCGATGTCGTCCGGGCAGTCTGCGCGGAAGTGAACGACGTACTCAATGCGCTCGACCCTAGACATGCGTGCCATTCTCTCTCTCATGGACTTCCACTTGTCAGCCGCTGGTGCCAAAGCCACGGTCTCCACCTCGTCCGAAATGGCCTGCTTTACCTGATGCTCAACGGCGGCGTTCTGCTCGACGAGCTTGAAAGAGTCGCCTGGGATGATGTAACCTCTAATACGATGGCCACCCGCCTTCAGGGCAAGGATGTTGTCTTCCGGGTAAGCATTGTCGCTGCAGGTTGTAGCCCAACCGTAGATGTATCTTCTGTTTGATCCGGCGACTTTGGGACTCAAGACACAAACCTTCCATGCAAGGTTGAAATCCTGTCTGTATTCCAGCTCAACAAGCTGACGTCGCTGTGGCTCCGTCCTGCTCGGATTCATGCGATTAAGTGGGTAGCTAGCATCGTCTTCGTGCCAGTCAGTAGCTGTAATCATGTGGTCCGGGTAGAAAATGGGTAGATCGGATAGACTCACATGCGCATTTGATGACCCCTTTGTGCCATGGGCCGTGACTGATGCAGATCTTCTGCACAGTCAAGTCTCTGCGATTGAGATACTTCTGCATCCGTTGACGGTTCTCATCATCCTGGCGCATTCTTTCTCTAGATTTGTACTCCTGTTGTTGTCGCTCGAACGTAGGACGGCCATTGGCGAAGCGTTCGCAGTCTTCGAGGGGCAAAAGGATGCCAGCCTCGTTGAGGATCTTGGTGAGAGCTTGGTTCTTGAGATGGGCGCGAACGGCCATGTTGGTGAGCGGGGAGAGGGCGTGTTTGTGGTGGTGAGTAGTCGTAGGTGGATGTGTCCGTCGGAGCGGGGGGGAGAGGTGTAAGAGTTAAGAGAGCAAACACCGAAAACTCAGCATTCCTAGCAAATTCCATTGTTTTGGCACTACAAAATGCCTGGAATGTGGGCTGTCTGTAGTTGTGCTCGCTAAAACTGGCGTTTCTAGTGAGTCTTTGTTCAATTTAGTGACCCTTTGTCGGTATTCAGTGAATAATTACCGGTTTTGGACTGCCGGATGCGGGCTTCCGATCGCTAAATGGGGTCACGCCAGCAGGTTGTTGTCATCGCGAGATTCATTCACAACAACGCGTCTCCTCGAGGCCCTCCCCAACGGCTATAAAAGGATCCATATCCCCCCGCTCTCAAATCAACTCAGCAGCAGAATTAGTGGTGAAGAGACCGAAATGGCCAAGGACACTGGAAATAAAAAAGGGCGCCCGAAGGGTTCCAGAAACAAGCAGCTCACATATGAGGAGGAGAAGGCGAAAGAGGCAGCCAAGGAGACCAAAGGTATGCCATTATTGCTCCTCATACTGTTCGAAATGTTGTCCGGTGCCGTCATGACCGATACGGTCTTATTAGAAAGATCTATACTTACCTGCTGGATCAGAACCTAGGAAGAGAGGCAGACCAAAAAAGGTGAAGGACGAAAAGGAACAGGACGTTGTTGATAAGAAGGGCCATGCCGCAAAACCCACTACTCGAGGACCAGGTCGACCCCGAAATGCCGATCGCGATGCAGATGCTACACAACCACCTGTAAGAGGTAGACCTCCGACAAGAGGACCAAATGCACCAGAACCCAGAGTTATACATGGCGCACTTCCAAGATGGTTCGAGCATCGCCCCAAACAGTCAGACATGCCGGTCGAGTGCCATTGTAGCAACTATGGCCACGATGGACCTCATCTCCTTACGACCTTCAAGCAATGGAAGCAGCACAAGACCCAGTACATCAACACCAGGCATTGGGCCCGAGGATTGGCCATAACCAGACGAGAGGACTTACCGACTCGAGTAGCAGACGCTTTGTACGGACCGGCTGGCCAACAGGATGATCAGGCTGCTCGAAGGACAGCTCAATCTAGACAACCATCAGTAGAGCCCATCGAGGATGAATATGACAGCCGACCCAGAAATACAGAGGACACTGGCGCACGTGTGGAGCCCTTGCATCCTCCTCAACGCCCACCAGACCCCCCTGCCCGACCTCCGCAACCTCAGCAGGGTGGCTTTGCGGATTTAGCAGGCCTCACCGCAGCCGAGAAGCGGCAGGCTATTCACGACCGAACCAAGACCGTCCGTAAGCTCATTCGAGATGAAACGACAAAGAAACCCCGAGCTCAGAAAGATCCTTCCGACAATCCAGAGAAAACCAGGGCAGTTCGCAAAACACTACAAGGGCGCGACGGATCAATTTACGGTCGCGATTACGAGGAGAGAGAGATACAGCGAGCGCGAAAAGATACCCGACCTCCTAAACGACTTCAGCTTGACGAGGGTGCAGGGGCCACCAATGACGATGACGATCCACTTAGAAATGTCGAGTTCTCCGATACTGAGGAGCGGGGTGCGGATCTTAGCGACAGTTCAAGCTCGGACGAGGAGCTCACGATGAATCGCCAACCCAGACGCCACTACAGACAGCCCTCGGTCGAAGACGATGCAGATGAAGACGACAGCCAGGACCAGACAGGCAGACGCAGTTCAGATGAGGAAGGGCTCGACGGAGAAGACTCAGACAGTGACAGCGAGCTCGAACAAGACATCAACCTGGACCCAGCATTAGACGAGTTCGAGTACGCCAGGGCCATGCTCCAACGGATGACGCAGAAGCTATTCGCCTCTTTCGCTCTCCTCCAACTAAGGTCTGATGGAGGTGGAATCTCTATAGAAACGCTAGACATCGTCACCAAGCTCGTGCGGGCTCTCATGGGGGATAAGGATCTCGGACCTTTCGATTATCGGACTACCAGGTCTCGCTTAGCAGCCAGAACCAATATCCGCCATGTTCGCTACGACGTCTGTAAGAACGGGTGCTTTTGTTACGCAGCTCTCCCAGATGCAAATGAGTGTCCCGAGTGCTACACCCCACGGTACAGGCCAGGTATAGATAAGAAGCGCGACCACATAACGTTCGACTATATCCCTTTGATTCCTCGTCTACGGCTGCAGTTCACCGATAAGGAATACGTCAAGAAGGTTAGGGAGTATCGCAAGGTCGTTAAGGAAAAGAAGAGCCGTGGCCTCCACTCTGATTTCTGGAGTGGTCGGCTCCATGAGCTACAAGAGGAGCATGGTCTATTTACCGAGGACACTGACTTAGGATTCGCCTTCTTTACCGACGGAGTACAGGTGTTCAGTAGTAGGGTGTCGTTCTCGGTCTGGCCACTCGTTCTCGTCAACCTCAGTCTCCCACCAGAAATCCGCTATCTCGACGAAAACATCATATTATTGGGAATCATTCCTGGACCAAGCGAGCCAGTCAACATCAATTCATTCTTGTATCCTATGGTAGAGGAGTTTTACAGGCTTGCGATGGGCGTGGAGAATGTCTACAACGGCGAAACTGGCGAAACATTCACCCTTCATGTCTATCTCAACATCGTCGGCGCCGATCAAAAAGGAAGAGAGAAGATTATGGGAACCTCACCAGCTCCAGCGTATGTATACTGTCCACACTGTAAAGCGCATGGGTTTAGAGGCATGAAGTTTACATACTGCCCACACATGGCTCCGCTCGATGACAAGTTCGGTATGTATTCACTTCCTTTCATGGTCCGTCCAGAACGCTGTTGTTGCTATTTTTCACTTCTGCGCCCGTTGTCGCCAGCCTAATTTAGTGGCAACGGTCGCTAAACACATGCCCACTAACGGTCGCTAATCTGAATTGTCGCAATTAGGGAATCCAGCACCACCATGCGAGCGAACGTTTCAAAACCGATTCGGGCAGAAGCTGATTGACAAGAAATGGGAGACTGTAGCAGTATTCTACCCATGGGACCTGAAGAAGGGTGCACCGCCTCGTACACACGCCGACTACACCAAAGGCTACGACCACTTGATCATGCACCAAGACGAAGCTTTCTGTCGGAGAACCATGGGGATCAATGGCTTCACTATCCTTCACGGACTTGCGTCCCTAGACACCCCTCGGTCCTATGGAGTTGATGAGATGCATGCGCTCTATATAAACGCCTGCACCATCCTATTCGATCTCCACCGTGGTGTCCTCTTCTCCCGCCTGAATATCGAGACTGGGACCGGAAATGTCAACTCCGACACTGCATCTGGAACAAGGACGTTTCCAAACCACGTAGTGCCCACGTCGCAACGGTTGCAACGGTGCAAAGGCAAACTCAATCAGAGACTCCTGACTATAGGATGCAACGCAGTCGCAACGCCTTGTCAAAGGGGTGCCTATGGACTCGCAACGGCCTGAGAACGAGGCGTTCGGG